>JAQGAE010002598.1:0-17205 GCA_034696685.1 Julus scandinavius | reverse complement strand
CTAGGCTTCTAATTTACACTTGGTACACAAGTAGAAAAAGATAAAATTTTATACAAAATGTACCTCATATAGCAGACTCCGAGCGCAGAATAGCACAGAAAGAGCAAGAGGGCAAGAATGCAGAGAAATATTCTGGAATAGGCGGCGCTGCAAGCTTATGTCAGAAAAAAGTCAACATAGAAATGTGTAGGGTGTTGTTGTAACATAGCATAGCGAAACATAGGAAACATAACGTAACGAAACGTTCAAATGTGTAGGGGCCTTTATAAAGCGCGCCCCACGATGAAAGCGAATGGCCCGAAAGCTACATTACTGCTTGTTTGTGTATTATACAGCATAAAACATTTGTGATGGGAAATTTGGGTAAACCGTAAGTACGGTTACGGAGCAGACGAAAAGATCCTCCATTTTACTTTCAAGATACGCAAAACTCAACATTTAGTGGCATCGTGCGAACGAGGCTTAATAGCAATTTGTATGCTATAGGCGCCACCTGGTGTCCATCCATGGCGTTTTCCATCCCTTATTCGGTGGGCTCAATAAAAAGGATTTATATCCGGACGCACGAACGCTCTTTGGCGCCCAAACTGCTTGCTTATTCACACAACGTTTCCAAACAGCGCTGCTTTCCGACTTCACCCTCACCCCATATCTAACCCCCTCTTCCTCCTCACCCCTAGTCACCATATTTCAACCCTCCCACCCTCCTGAAAGGGGCGAGGGGCAGTCAATGCACGGAAAGAGAGAGAGAGATCAATGATGGAAACACCGAAGATTGCAAACAGGAAAAATTATAACGACTGCATGTTGCAAAATGGAGGAATATGGAGATTCAACTTTTGGAAGCTCGGTTACATATTCGTCCTTATTGTAAATTAAAAAGCGTAAAAAAGCATGTCCTGATCAACTGAATGTAAAAATCAATGCAGCTTGTTTTGTTTTTATACATTTCACGATTTTAAACTGTTGTAAAACGCACAAAACTTCGTGTTAAACTCAGAAAAAAGGCGAGGAATTTGGAAAAGCCATTGAAGGCGGCCATCTTGCATCGTTCCACTCATGACCACGGTCGCGTGCTTTCGTTCCATTCGTCGTCATGGTCTCGTGCCTTTGTTCCATTCGCCGCCATGGTCACGTGCGTTTTTTCCATTTGTCCCCACGGTCACGCGCTTTCGTTCCATTCGTCGTCATGGCCACGTTTATTAGGACCGTATTTGATTGTTTTCAGACGTGGTCCCATTATCCGAAATTTTGTAAATTTGCGAATCAAAAACCAGATTTTCAGAAGAAAAGTGTTTTAGAGAGTCCTCCATGTTGAAATGGGTCCGGTTAACAACAAGATGAGAACGTTAAAAAAAAGAAAATACAATAAAAAGCTAAGAAAAGGTGAAATGTGATCTAAGTGCCCTTTTGCCGGCCTCGCTTTTTAAGGACATCCGAAACCTAGTTTTAAACCAAAAAAAAAAAATCTGATTGTTTTCTCAAAAAATCCATCGTTTTTTTAAAGATGTTAAAAGCATCGGAAATGGGACATTTGATCCAACATCAGGGTCATCTAACCACGTGATCGAACTCTCACTGGAAATACTTATTGAATTTGTACGAAAAGATGCTTTTGGACATTTCAGCGATACAAAACATGATTTTGTAAAGAATTCCGTATAACATGTCTACGAACAAACTATATATACACTTACTGCAGAAAAATTACACTTTTGCTATACAGAAAAGTTTAATTCCCTCGTATTACAGAAAAATGCATTTTACCAACAGACAAATTAAAACTTAATGCAGAAAAATGGCTCTTTTTGAAAAATTATATACCTTTGCCACAGAAAACTCAACTTGTTACAGATAATTACACTTTCTGTAAAACAAATCACGCTTTTCATGCAGAAAATCGCACCTTTATTGCAGAAAGACTATACACTTTCACTACAGAAAAAGCATACTTACTGCAGAAATGTAATATCTTTACTGTAGAAAAAGTACACTTACTGCCAAAATATAACACTTTTACTGCAGAAAAAGTACACTTACTGCAGAAATATAACATCTTTACTGCAGAAAAAGTATACTTACTGCAGAAAAAGCACACTTACTGCAGAAAAAGCACAATTACTGCAGAAAAGGTACACTTACTGCTGAAATGTAACACTTTCACTGCAGAAAAAGTCTATGCAGAAATATAACATCTTTACTGCAGAAAAAGTATACTTACAGAGGAAAATGTACCTTACTGCATGCAGAATTATGACACTTTTCACTGCAGAAAAAGTATAATTTCTGCAGAAAAAGCACACTTATTGCTGAAATGTAACACCTTTACTACATAAAAATTACACCTTTACTGAATTATAGTCGCACTTATTTGCAGAAATATTCACTTTTATTACATAAAAACTACATGCACTTACTGCAAAATAATCCCACTTCTACTACAGCAGAAGTTAAACTGTTTCATAAACAATATATATTTATCCCAATTCATCATTTTCCATAATCTGAATTTCTTTCATGTTCTGCAGATGTTTTTCACGTAAATTTCTTTGTATAATTTGCCATTTTGTTCCGCACTCATTTTCTGTATATAAATTGCGTGTCATTCGTATACAGCTGTCAAATGGCATCATAAACCCCCTGAGGAGGCTGCAGTAGTTTATTTATTTGTCGCTATATATTAAGTTGAAGCGCCACCCACAATCCGTTTTAAGCCAAAAAGCGCTTAATTTAAGCGCTGAAATTACCTTTCAAGTCACGCGAATCGAATCCGTTTTCAAATGGTAAATAACTAACTTTTAAAACACAGATTAGGCTTAACTGAAAAGGCTTATTTTTAGGCCTTTTTTTCGGTTTCCGGAACGAAATTTAACGAGGGTGCCATATGGGAATTCCCCAATGCAATGGTACGCGTAACGAATACACAAATTTAGGGTATAATGAACCTCCCAGAAGACTAAACTAATTGGACATTAGCGTAACGAGCCGCTAATGAGATTAACATATCACAAAAAATCTCGTTAAATCCGTTTTTTTAAAAAAACTTTTGTTATTTTTTTGTTTTATTATTTAGTATTATTTTCCCTTCTGGAATTGGTTATGGTTTAATTAGTATGTATTTAGATTAATATTTCATGGTAAATTTATCAAAATCAGCTTATTTTTATTAAAAAAAAAGCCTTCAAAATATGGAAAAGTTTAAAAAAGGCTTAAATGTAAGTCGTAGACTGACACCTGTAGTTCATTGGCCCGAATTAAGAAGCCTCGCCTATGAACGGCAGGTGCCACTCTGTCAAGACATCAGAAGGAAGGCACCAAATCGCTATTGGTCAATGTTGAAATAGCTGCCAATAAACACTATGTGCCATTCTGCAACTAACTACAACTGCAGTACACTATTTTGTGCACAAGGGAATAGAACGTAAAGCTGGCCATCGTGTTTCAGGAAACCTGCATACAAAAATTGTTGCATCGTGCGACTCCCAAAATCTCAACTGTTCCCAAAGATGGCTGCCGTGTTTCGGAAAACATTTCCGGCAGACGCAAGCAAGTCATGACTTTGCGTACAGAAATCCCTAAGTCAGCGAACCCCAAAAACCCAATGGTTCCTAAAAATGGCTGCCGCGTTTCTGGAAACATTTTCAGCAGATGCGAGCAAGTCATCACTTAGCTACAGAAATCCCAAAAATATAATATTTCCTAAAGATGGCTGCCTAGTTTCAGGGAATCTTTACGGCAGGCGGAAGAAAGTCATCGCTCGAAATTATAAAATCACAAATTCAAGTGAAGTCCAAAAGCTCAATGGTTCCCAAAGCTGGTCGTCATGTTTCTGGAAACATTTCCAGCAGACGCAAGCAAGTCATCACTTAGCTACAGAAATCCCAAAAATATAATGGTTCCTAAAGATGGCTGCCTAGTTTCAGTTAATCTTTTCGGCAGGCGGAAGAAAGTCATTGCTCGGAATTATAAAACCACAAATTCAAGCGAAGCCCAAAAGCTCAATGGTTCCCAGAGCTGGTCGTCATGTTTCTGGAAACATTTTCAGCAGACGCAAGCAAGTGATCACTTGGCATTCAGAAATCCCTACATCAGACGAATCCCAAAAGCGCGATTGCTTCGATCGGTGATGTTTATATTGGACACAGAGGATTCCGATAATAATTGCGGGAAGCCCGGTCCATCTCTCCGGATCCTATGTTGGATTTCTGCGCTCGATAATTGATCCCTCGCAGGCAGATTGGGACCCGAGTTTCAATCGGAATCAAATTAAAAGAGAATCTTCTTCCTATTTCCCAACACTCCACCGCAACATCAGCGATTTCCCCCTTTTCGTAATATCCAGAGGATCAAATATCAAATTAAACGCAAAGTCCGCCAAAAAGCCCCAAATGCTGCTGCTGACTTTATATCCGATTCACAGTCGAGAAGACGAGGGAGGGGATGATTCGAACGTGGAAGGTACTACGACTGGAAGGACTTTAAACACCCACCTGCAGGAATCGGCTAGAGGGGAGGGGCATGCAGGAGCCACCCTTCAAGATTTATAAGACCATCCGACCAAATTAGGTCAGGCTTTGGAAAATGCACAAGTCCAGATCTGCAGACAAGTCTATGAATACATAAATGGCAATGAAAGAGAAAGGGAAACCTGATATGACCACATTCTGCACAGGGAAAAACCCTTAAACCCAAACAGGTTTAAAAGCAAACAAGAAACCATTTCCTGTTTGCATTAGCTGGTAAGTAAACAGCTGAAAAGTTGAACAGGTGTTTTTGGGGTGTTTTATACTAGTGTGGAAGGCTAAGTAGTAATTAAGGAATCCAAAAAGGGACTTCCTTCTTGGTAAGGGGAAGCACCTTCAGAAAGGCCCTTCAATTCTCTAAATGCATCCTGTGTAAATGAATAACCTCTCTAAAAGCATATAATGTGTGGGCCAGTGTATAAAATGGACCTGCCTAAAAGCATTTTTTTTACCAATCCCGAGAGTATGCATTTAGAGGGGTTCTACCATAAATGGAAGCCCCAACTCGAAAACCATTTATATATAATGGTTAATTTATTGGTTAAGGAAAAACATTTAAACTGTGCAAACGGTACTAATGGTTAAGGGAGCCCCAAATCTCCAACTATATGGTTTAAGAAAAACTAAAACTCGGTAAGATCCTCCAACCTGTCAAGGGGAATAACCAGAAATCACAAAAAGGTCTGATTCCCAGGTTTGTAAAGTTCTGTTAAGTTAGTTTAGAGAAAACCCCAGACTACACAAAAATAACTACTGTCTGGCTTGTGGAAAACTTTTTAGGACCTCTCATGAGACCAGAAACGCATTATCTGCAGCCTGGGCTTGGCGGAAACCTAAAGTGGTTCAGCCCCTTGATAATAAACCAGAGATGTGATTTATGGTTGGTTTCACCATAGTCAATTACTTAATCGACCATTAAATTTTCATTCAATATTAAGCCTCAAAAGTATCTTAAAAACCTTATAGGCCTAAAAAACTCCATGAATTTATTAAATTAAGTTCATAACTTCATAAGATTGATTGCATCAGACATTTAAAACAATTTTACTAATCTTAGATTAAAATTTACTATTAAATTTAAAACGTGCAATATATGGTGTAAAAGTGACTAAATTTCAAACAAATTTACCTTGATTTTATAGCTGAATACCACAAACAGTCCTGCCACTTGTTCCAACACTGTTTCAAGTAATATTCCGGAAGTTCCGGTTTCGAAATTTGAACCTGGGGGCTAGACAAGAATTTTGTGTTCGGATATTCATTTTCTTGGTCGTTATCAAGCCAAGAATCGCCAAGAATCTGATTATCCGAAAACAAACAAACTAATTGCAATACATGATTATGAAAGGTACTTATAAAAATGGATACAAACAAAATTCTAGGCTTTTTAAAAGTGTTTTTCCTTCTTTAACTTTCGAAAAACCTTAACAATGTTCCATCTCTATTAAGTTCAAATTTTCAAATATTCAAATTTTGTTCTACATTCCTTATTTTAAGCAATGGCCAATTAAAAAAAGCGTTTATAAGTGTTTTTTAGCCTTATTAAACTCCCGGCACACTAAATCAGGAGTTAAAATTGTCGCGGCACACCTCCTATAGACCCTTCACGGCACACCTGCAGCTAGATAAATAAAGCATTTTACCTTCCTTATAACACAAAATCCATTCTAAACATCATTTCCTGCATATTTCTACTTATATACTTTTATAAAAGCAAAATTATATCAATATTAGTCACCATTCCTCCATGTTCTTCAACCCAGACGTTGTTCCATCTGCTAGCCACGCCCTGGCATTCTAATCTAATTTCAAATTTTGGAATTTTGGAGTTTGATCTACCTTCCTTATCATACTCAGTGGTCCCATAACAAATAACAAGCATTTACAAAATACATAGATATAAAGCATTTTCCTTACCAAATAACACAAACCACATATTTCAAATCATTTCAAAGATAATAAAATTAAAATTAAATCGATTTAAGTTACCATTTTTCTCCATGTTCTTTAAAATCCCGCCGTGGCTGTTCCAATCCGTCTCGCGCGCTCTCATTCCAAATCTAATTTTCAAATATTCAAATGTTTTCGGAAAGGCAGTAGGAGCGCCGTAATCCTTCTGCCGCCGCCAGGGTCGCGTGCGGCGCTACGATCGAGGTCCTCCGCTCGTGTAAATTCTTTGTGTTCTGGATAGGGAAAAGCATTTAGTTGCGAGAGCAGTTGTTGAGACTTTTTGAAAAAGCGCAATTTTGAAATTTCCGATCTTTGATCTAATTTATTGAGCTTCAAGTTGAAAGATGAGATTCGCCAGATCAAATAACGCCGCCAAAAGACAGCCAGAGCGAGCCACACCTTGGCACAGGATGCTAAAAGATGTAAAGGACGACGATGACGAAGGTAAGGACCCGCCATCAAACAAAGAAAACAATGGCATCCTATGCATCTTTCACAACTTTAATTCACCGTTTTATCTTATTCCCGCTCGATTCTATCTCCCTTTTTAACGACCTCTACTATTTTCATCAGCCGCGCATTCTTATTTACGCTTTCAACCTTTCATTTCTGTCGTTTTTTCATAGTTTTACGGTTAGGCTTCGGAAGATGTGTTTTTTCGGAAGCATCGCCATTGTTAGGCCTATTTATAACAACTGCGTTGCTTTAATTTTGACACTTATTTCCGTTTTCTGATTTCTACGTATAAGCGGCTCTCTCGTCGTATACAATTGTGGTTTTTTTTACCCCCGATACGTGAGAAAAAGGCCTATTGTGAAGGGTTTTAACTTGGGAAAAATGCATTCGGTCCTAATGTGCGCGGGATGTCAAAATACAGGGTGGCTCAAAAGACTTTTCCTAACTGAAATAATGGATTTTTGAACCACCACTGTATTTGGGGAAAATGGGCGGGAAAATTTTTGAATTGTACTTTAACGGTAATTGGGATGCAAGTTAACTCTATAATAAATTATAATTATAACAAATTGTTATTAAAATTTTAAAAAATAACTAAGTTTTTGAAATATTTTATATTATATTAATTTAGTTTTTTACAAAATTTTGATAAGCATATAGTATAACAAAATAGTCCACAAAATGAGCCCCTACCGTTCTACCAAAGGGCCTAATTGATTAATATTTAATTTTTCTCGACTTACGTTTTTTCAGACAGCAACGAGGCAGCGGCGAGTTCGACTCCGTCGGACTTGGCCCCAAAGAGGAAGAGCGTGGAGCCCGATGAGGAAGAGGCTAAGGCCAAGGTGTCCAAGGTAGAGGGCGCCACGGACGTGACGACGAAGGCAGCGCCAAACGCCGCCGCCAAGAAAGACGTGGAAGATGTGTCCGAAGACGACGACGGTGAAGACGGTAGCGAAGATGGCGAGGACGAGGATCCTGAAGGAGCGGACGAAGACGAGGCAGAGGGCGCCGGAGACAGCGAGGAAGACGACGAGGAAGAGGAAGAAGAAGAGGAGGAGGAAGACGCAAAACCAGCCAAAAAGACCTCCGCCAAAGGCAACAGCAAAGGCACCGATAAGGTATAAAGGCCCTTCTAGCCTAACGATGGTCCTGCTGCTTAACTGTCCTTCGGCTTCAGGTCCGAGGACCTTTCTTTCCTCGGTTATCCTCCTTTTTTATGAACTGAAATTTTAAAAGGAAGTTTAGGTCCATTGATAAGGATTTACTTACTGTTTCTTGACTCGAGGTCCTTAGATTTCTCAGTTATGGTCCCTTTTTCCTTATTGAATTTCCTGTAATTATTAACGGGAGTTTAAGGTCCATTGATGGATTTTCAAAGGGGTTTCTTTACTGTCTCTTGACTTGTGATCTTTCTTAAGGTCCGAGGTCCTTAGATTTTCCTTTAGAAATTTCCTGAAATTATTAACGGGAGTTAAGTTTCGTTGATGTGGATTTACTTACTGTTTCTTGACTTGAAGTCCTTAGATTTCTCCATTATAGTCCTTTTTTTCCTGTAAAGATTTCCTGAAATGTTAACGGGAGTTTAAAGTCCTTTGACATCAAGTTTTCAAAGAGATTTCCTTAACTTCTCAATCTTAGGGTTCCTTTAATTCCTCCGTTAACGGCAGTGAAAAGGTCCTGATGAGGTTATCAAAAGTTTAACGGTAGTTTAATATTCATTTAAAGTTTCAACTCTTTGTTTACGCGAATTAACAAAGAGATTTCCAGAATCCATCCGTTAAGAAAAAGCCTTTTTCCATAAATTTTAGAAAATAAGGAAGTATTTTTCAAAATTTTAATGGCAGTTTTAATTTTGCCGATATATTCATGTTAACCGTTAAATTTCTTTACAGACAATACGAAGGCGGTAATAATACAATGTATGCTAATCATTCTTTAAATCCTGCATTAGTAACGAAGATCTGATCCCGGGGCTTAACGAGAAATTTAATTCCCGAATAAGACCGCAATCCCCCTTTTTATACGAATAGCGATTGAAATATTGTTTGGCTTTTGCGTAGCTTACGTTAAGTTTTAAGACCTAAAGATTGCTCGTTTTGTTGTTAGCGGGCCGTTAAAGGAGACACGGTATGTTTCAAATGTCGCCAAACGGGACATTTGATGAAGGAATGTCCGAACATGAAACCTGACGAAGATTCAAACCTTTGCTATAAATGTGGTTCCGCTGAACATTTTTCATATAACTGCAAGATAAGGTCTAAAGGTAGTGAAAATTAAATTCATTTCGATAAACTTAACGATCGATTTTTACGCGATGGCGGTATGAGAATTCCCACTCGTTAAGTTTCCGCTTTGGGTATTTTTAACGATGCGACTTAAGTTTTATGAATTTTTAAAAAATATCAATTTTTAATAAAGTTACAAATATTTAAGATATAAGGAAACTGGAAAATTTAAAATTTTCAAAAATCTTAACTTTCGTAGTTCCTGAATCCTAGTTAAAATTCATGTGAAATTATTCAAAATTTAGTCACATTTTAAAAGAAATTTTAATAACTTAGCCCAAGGATCGAGGCCGGAAGGTATTACTACGTGTGACTAGTACGAATTCCGACTTAAAGAGGCGTAAAGTCGTAATCCTTCGGATGGCTTCGAAAGAATGGAGATTTTTTATTAAAAAAATACTTTCACAGTTTATGAATTTTAGTAAAATCCCCGTAAAATATTCAAATTTATTTAAATTTTGTCAAAAACTTCAAGATTTAAATTTTCTTTACAAAATATAACTTGTAGTTTACTTTCATAGTTTTATTTTCAAAATTTAAGTCACTTTTCAACAAAACTGCAAAAATTTAAAAGTTTAATAAAAACTTTCACCAGAACTCGTAAACTAAACTTTCGTAGTTTTACAAATTTAGTTAAATTTTGTTAAAAACTTAAGGATTTAAATTTGTTAACAAAATATAACGTGTCGTTTACTTTCATAGTTTTATTTTCAAAATTTAGTCACTTTTCAACATAATTGCAAAAATTTAAAAGTTTGTAAAAAAAATTTTTCACCAGAACTCGTAGACTAAACTTTCGTAGTTTTACAAATTTAGTAAAATTCGCGTAAAATATTCAAAATTTATTTACATTTTGTCAAAAACTGATAGATTTCCATTTTTTTTAACTAAATATAACTTTCGTACTTTAGGAATTCTACTAAAATTCATGTAAAATATTCAGTTTTGTCTCAGTATATCAAAAATTGAGATGCTTTTTGACCAAATTTTAGCTAAATTCGCAAAAAAATTCCCTTTTCAACAAAACTTGAAAGAAAACTTAAGTCTTAAATGATACTTTTATAAATTTTAAAAGTACTTTTTTTGGGATGTACGAGAAACATTGTGAGAGTGGGAATCCTCGGTATCACCGTCTTAAAAGCGTAACAAAACCCGAGATTGAAAGATTAAAAACTTAAGTTTTCGCTGAACCTATTTTCTCACTTAGAGTCGATGCCGTTCGCACATTGTTTCATTTGCAACAAAAAGGGTCATATCGCACGTTCGTGTCCCCAAAAAGGCAATAACCCGAAAGGGGGGAAAGGGCAGACGATGGCTAAGAATAAAACAAAACGTACGTTGAGGTCCTTCAAAATCTTACCTCTTTTTCTCACCTTTTTTTTTGCGACGAGTCGAGAAGATGTGTTGCTTAACTTTGTTCGTAACCGCGTGCTTTTTTTTATCTTTTCAGAAAAAGTAGTTTCCGCCGCGCGGTTTGCCTCGAATAAAAGCGCGGACTCGGACGAAAACATCTTCGAGTCCAACAACTCGAAACTGGAATCGCGGCCGCCGTCTTCGAAGAACAACAAGAAGACGGTGAAATTTTAGGATCCTAATTATTTTGTAAAAAAACAAACCGGGATGAACGAAATTAAAATTTAACTCGTCAACATGTACACGATAACGGACATTTTTATTTTATTACAAACTATACACAATGCGGACAGAGAGCTTAACTTACTTTTTTTAATTCCTCAAAAACTCGCTTGAAAAACTTGGGACATATTCTCCAAAATTCGCTCTCGACTTTCTCGTTAGCTTCCAAAACTTAGAAATGCTTGAAAAACTGAAAAACTTGTGAAATTATCCAAAAAATCTCCAAAGATTTGTTCAAGACTTTCTCGTTAGTTTTCAAAACTTAGAAATGCGTAAAAAACTTGAGAAATTTTACAAAAATCTCCAAAGATTGTCTCGTAAGTTTGAAAAACTGAAATTCTCAAAAGCCCTGCTTGAAATTATCCAAAATTCTCCAAAGATATGCTCTCTGCTTTTATTGTTGATTTTCAAAACTTGCAAATGCTTGAGAAATTTTACAAAAATCTCCAAAGATTTGCTTTTGGCTTTCTTAAGTTTTCAAAACTTAGAAATTCTTGGAAATGCTTAAAAAACTGAAATTCTCAAAAAAACCTGCTTGAAATTACCCAAAATATTTCAAAGGATTTGCTCTCGGCTTTCTCGTTAGTTTTCAAAACTTAGAAATCCTTGTTACAAAAATCTCCAAAAAAATACTTGAGAAATTTTCTGAAAATTTGCTGTCAACTTTCTTGATAGCTTCCAAAACTTAGAAATGCTTTAAAAACTGAAATTCAAGGACTTGGGGAAAATTATTCATAAATCTAAATAAAAATCTTGTCAATGATCTGCTCTGGACTTGCTCGTTAGCTTCAAAACTTGTGAAATAATAAAAAATCATCAATATCTTGCATTGAAATTCGCCAGAGATTTGCTCTCGACTTTCTCGTTAGCTTTCAAAACTTGGAAAGCTTGAAAAACTGAAATTCTTACGTTGGGTCCACATTAGCAAAACTTAAGTCTCCGGCACAGGTCCTAGGTTTAAACTTATCCGAAAGAAGTTACGTGTTGCGTAAAGTAATCATTTTTACAAATATGGACCTAGAGAGTTAATCGACACTAAATCACGAACACGTCCACAACGATTTTTGCACAAATTTACGTGTTGCGTGTCGCATTTCGTTTTAACGAATGTGGACTTTGAAATTCACAAAAAAACATTTGAGAAATTCGGTTGAAAATTATTTCAAAATTTAACATTTAGCGAAGTACAAAAGTTTAACATTGTTTAAAATATAGTTCGTGGACTCGGCTGGACTTCACGTAATTGACTCGAAAAGGCCCCGAGTAGTTTCGATAAGAAATTGGTTTTGGAAATGTGAGAAAAAAAAGCTCGGGAGGCCCTTTAGCGGTCCCAGCTCGTGGAATGTCTCGTCGGGAGGCCCATCGGAAATTTAACGTAGCTATAAATATATTAATAAGGGCATCTTCGGTTCGATACTTACGAAGGGACCTTTGTTTAAATTCAAAATCGCACGCCGCTGTTTTTAAAACTTTGGGACGGCAGTTGGCACGTTTTCGGATTTCTCTTTACTGGCGGGCGCACGTATTATGCACGTTGGCGGCTTTCAAAGGGCCTAAAAGCGGTTCCGTCAGGTGTAGAGATACCTTTTGGGCACTGGGATCCGTAGGACCAAGGCACTTTCGGCAGAGATGATCGGTAGACCGTTGCTTTGGTGATAGTAGACGAGGTGCGAAACGCTCTCGAATGTCTTGTCTTTGGTCCTTACCTTTAATCGAGCGATAAAGAAACAAAAAATGCAGGTTTTTATACGGAAATTTGTAAAAGTGACCCTGGTTATATCGGGATGCACCCGTTTTAATAAGGGCCAGCGTAAATTTCAACACGTACATTTTCATAGAGGCCAACACTATAAGGATGTGGGACCATCGAGGGTCCGAACCTTAAAATATGACAATCCAACTTACGATTCCTTCGGGATCGACCAGCAGCAAATGTTTCTTGGCCCCTCCCTGCATTCCCGTGAGGACGTACTGGCCGGGTGCCCCTTGGCTTTCCCGCACCAGAAACTCCCCGTCTTGGTGCAACTGTTCCTCTGCGTCCTTGCGGCTGATGGATCCGTGGTACCAATCCTCTTTCTGCAACTGTTCCAACATTCCCAGGTTTCCAGTGGGCTTAAAAAAAATGGAAAACTCGGATGTCAAAGGATCGAACGGAGGTCCAAAACCTTAAGCCGTCAAACGATATTTACCGTTGAAGTCGAGTTCGGGAACACGCAGGGAACAGGACGGTTCGCTTCGAACGGATCTTAAATGAAGAACGAGGAAAGGGCGCAATTTTAGTTACCGTTTAGGAATAATCCAACAGCGCGATACGGTAGAACCCCGTTAAGAGGTCTTTGAATGGACCGAAGGATTAGGGCCTTTTTAAGCGGGAAGACTTATTAAACGGCAAGGTTCGTTACTCGCAATATGACAGTTAACGGAGCATTAAATACGATAAAACACAGTTAAGAAGTCGATGATGGACTAGCGGTTATGGGCCATTTCAAGTGGGCAAGCTTGTTAAAAGAAATATGATAGTTAACGGTACGTTAAATACCGTAACATCGAATTAAGATGCCGAAGGGCTAGGGCCTTATTAAGCGAGAAGACTTATAGGACAGTTAAAGATCGGTTAAATGCCGTTAAACCGCTGTTAAGAAGAAGTCTTTGGAGGGTTAGGGCCTTTTCAAGCAGGAAAAACCTGTCGCAAATACTTTGAAAGGACCAAATGGTCAGGGCCTTCTTAAACAGGAACACTTATTAAAATTAAAAGGAAAATCTGGTTAGCTGTTAACGGTACGTGCTAACAAGTCTATGAAAGGACCGGAAGGCTAGGGCTTTTTGTCAGGGTTCTACCGTCGTACACACGGTTACATCTAAGGCCGAATTAAACCCAGGTTAAATACTATCTTAACTATACCTGAACTTTGCTGCAACGGACCGATGTGCATGATTAAGTTGCGTACGTCGAAAGGGTCCTTAAGCGCGGGCAGGTCTCGAACGCTGTAAGAGTCTATCAAAGACGCACCGCCGAGCGGCAAAGTAGCGGCGTTACAAACGGCATCGTTAGCGTACTCTGCAAAATAGCAAAGTAAAAACATCAGACCGTTGCTAAAATCCGATTAAAAACCCGTTAACGAACGGAACAAACCTGGACAAGCGTGTTTGGCGTAAGGATCCGGAACGGACGGCTCCGAATTCAAGTCGATCAAATTTGGCGAAAGGTCGCTCGTGTTATCGTAGTTTGGATTCGAGCTCGGTACGTTTAAAACATCCGCCTGAAAAACAAAGATAACGATAAAAGTTAATCGCGGCTAAATCCAAGTTTTAAACTTTTTCCTCGGAACCTGCCCTAAACGTACCCTCGAGTGTGCCGTTGCCATTTGGTAATTTGGTGGTGGGCTTCCGGCTTCCGCGGCCATAAGTTCGGGAGGAATTTTTCCGGGTAAATCGTTATAATATTCGGGATCGTCGCGGGATAAGGGCGCCGGAGGTCTCGGAGAAGAGGCCACGTGTTCGGGACCGTGCCTATAAATTGGTGGACAAAATAATGTGAAAATTCACTCGAAATGGTCCCCGAGGGGATTATCATCTCCATGTGAGGGACATCGAGAGTTCGAGGGGCATCTACGCGGGACCATAATCCGCTAGTGGGGCCTTCAACACGTAACGGTTACTCGTACCTTGTTTTCTGAAGGTACTCTTTAAACCTCAGTTCGAACGCTTGCCCAATGGTGACTATGACTTCTTGGGCACATTTGCCGCCACACTCCAGGACGTAGCAGGCCCTTTTACCGCAAGCGTCCTTCGCCACGTAAGCCACGAAGTCGAGCGTGTCCTGCAAATAGCGCCGAATATAAACAAAAGTCTACGCGTACATCACGGTTGCTGTTGCGGACAAATCACAAACATGTCTTTACTAACCGTATCGCCGCCCGAAGCGAAGGAAATATTTGGCATTTCGTGGACCGCGATCGTCTGCAAAAAGCATATCGTAAACGTTTCGTTAGGGTCCAAATTGACCGCGTATATCGGAACTAAACAAACGGTAATGTTTCGCGTTATTCACCTCTCCAGATTCCATAACCCTAAGCTGCAAACTAATACTAGTTATGATTAAGTGAATGTTAGCGCCAGCGTGTTCCATGATGGGCGCCTCACTCAGCATCTTCAGAACTTTTCGGTCCACCTTCCGCTTGCGATCTGCCGTTTTAAGACCCGCCGATTCGCAAACTCTGTTGATGCATTCTCTGCGGAACAAAATAACATAGAATAAAAACTAAGCGTAACAAGTAAAATTACCCAGCCCGCTCGGCAATCTTCCTCAACGGTCAAATTTCCCAATGGACCAAGCTCTCCATAAGCTTAAGTTTCTCAAAGGACAAGTTCCACATCGGCCAAGATCCTCAAGATCAAAATTCCCACGGACCAAGTTCTCCAAAGGCTAAAGTTTCTCGAGACTCCAACAGCCAAGTTTCTCAACTGCCATGTTCCCTACCGGCCAACATCTCCAGTGGCCAAATATCCGAAGGACCAAGTTTACCATTGACCAAGCTCCCTGATTGAAAACTTCCCTATCGGTCAAGATCCATACCGGTCAAGTTCTTCAACGGCCATGTTTCCCAACTGCATACTTTCAAAATGACCAACTTCCCCAACTGCCAAATATCCCAAGGACCAAGTTCCCGAAAAACCAAAGTTCCCCGATGGGACACTTCACTATCGGTCAAGAGCTATACAGCAAGAGCCAAGTTCTTCAATGGCCATGTTTCCCAACTGCAAAATTTTAAAATGACCAAGTTCCCCAACGTCCAAATATCCCAAGGACCAAATTCCCGAATAACCAAAGTTCCCCGATGGGACACTTCACTATCGGTCAAGAGCCAAATTCTTCAATGGCCAAGTTTCCCAACTGCAAAATTTTAAAATGACCAAATTCCCCAACGTCCAAATATCCCAAGGACCAAGTTCCCGAATAACCAAAGTTCCCCGATGGGACACTTCACTATCGGTCAAGAGCCAAGTTCTTCAATGGCCATGTTTCCCAACCGCAAAATCTTAAAATGACCAAGTTCCCCAACGTCCAAATATCCCATGGACCAAGTTCCCTACTGACCAATGTTCCCGCTGATCAATGTTCCCCGATGGGACACTTCGCTATTGGTCAAGATCCCCAAACGGTCAATTTCCCCAGACGACATGTTCCTCAGATTTCCACGGGCAAATTCCCCAACACCGATGTCATTTCTGCCAAAATTACTCGGAAACGTTTTCAAAAATGACTAAATTATTTCATTATCCACGCTGAAATAAATAATTGAAAAAAACAATTTTTCAAAAAAAAACAAATAAATAAACAAACATTAACTCTCCTAAATGAGTAAACCGTACTATTTAAAAAAATAAAACATTACCGCTCCCAAGTTTTTGATATTTTTTTTCGATGAAATAAATCCATCGAGATTAAACGAAAAATCACGTAAACTTAAAAAAATAACAGTTATCAAAAAAGTACATTTTTTTCATTTCCGGCATTGTTTTTTTAAGATATAAAGAGGACATCCTGCTAGGAAAACTTACTTTGCCACCAGCGATCTTGTTTCGTACTCCAGTATCTTCATGGAAGTGTTGACTTCGAGGCAGCCGACGTACTAAAAGGGAAAAAGGAAACATTCAATGACAACTGGTTTTATGTCGCCTAAACAGGAAACTCTCATTGCTATAAAATGGACACGAGCTCCTACGAAACACGGCATTAAACATTAAAAAATTCATTTTCAACACATCTAGGCCGTTCAACAGGAATTTTTTTTAGCAAAATCTCTACAGTTTCCGAACACATCACACTGGAAGTTTGTTATAAAACGTCCAAATGTCTTACTTGGGGCCCTTATTGACTTAATCCAACCAGTCCTGGGCGCCTTTCTTGTCTGAATGTGGCCTTGACCAAAGGCCCTTTTTTGAATGAATATGATTGACTTGGGGCCCTTATTAACTTAATCCAGCCAGCCAGACTGAATATGCCTTTGGGGGGGAAATTTGTTTTTTGTGACAATTGTGACTAAGGGGTGGGGGGGTGGTTCGGTAATGTGACATCACACAATCAAAATATATTTCAAACGGTAAAAAATATGCGGTTACATTTTTTTAAATTTTTTTAACATTTGAAATTTTGAATAGCAGTCGGGAAAAAAGATTTGGGTCCAGTAATGACTTAAAATTTCTTCCCGATTGCTTACTCATCAATCATGAATAGCTCTTTTTCACTATTAAATAATTGCTAATTTAAAATTTATAGCAATCTATTATTTAATATAATGTTATTAATATCAACATTGGTTTCATTAATTTAAAATTGAGTTTTTTAATAT
>JAQGAE010002597.1:0-17205 GCA_034696685.1 Julus scandinavius | reverse complement strand
AAAAAAAACCACATTTGGACGAGTAAGCGGTGAAAATATGAAAGCTGCTGTAATTACGGTTAATTTTAATCGTTTTTTGTAATTAATACTCGGGAGTTTTAAATTGACGTGATGAATTAAGCGCAATTAATCAATGTGGTGTTCTTCTTCTCGTAAAATTTGTCGTAATTTCGCGTGGACCACTGTACCCCATGCCCAGTCCCACTGTGCTCCTACATAGGGGCACAGTGGGACAGTCTGCGCGACCGACTTTCATCTTTTATAGCAAAAAACTAGTAGCTCTAAAACGATGACAAAATGAATGCAGATCCTGAAGGCTCGTATATTATACTGTGTTATTCTTTTAAAATGCTTCGAGTTAAATATTTTTCCCAATAAAAAATGAATCAGAAAAAGTGTACCCACTGTGCCCCGGTCTCCCCTACAATTTGCCCGAGCCTGAAATCACTCCTTTTGTGTACATTTGTACTCGTACGTTTTGAGTACTTTTATACCTGGTTTATAATTTTTCACTGAGTACTGTTGTACTCGTTACTCAAAATTACTGCATCGTCACTATTTTTCTCGAAATAAGTCCAATGTGTCTTTATCGCCCTCAGTGAGCTTTGTGTGAACCACCGGTGGGTTTTTGGTGACCTTTGACCCCCCCCCCCTTCGTTCCATTGTTGGCGCACGGCTGGAGGAGGGTCCCTACTCCACCCCCCCACTTTACTAGTGAAAGAGGCCCATTTACGAATATAGTCCCATTTTCCCTCCCTTCTTTTTGACGAAATGTGACTCCCTTTTTCTTCTTTTTGTGGCCCCAAACACAATTCCATATCACAGCAGACGTCGTTTTTAAAGGGTCACCAACCTACTTTAGGAATTATAGTTTGAAATGCTTTATTTTGCTGTTTCACATGGAGTTTAGGCAAATTTAGGATTTTTAGTGAATATTTTGGTAAAGTCTTAACAACTTGTCCTATTTTGGATAATTTGGATACATTTTTTAGAGAAATTCTAACTTACCTTATTTTGATTATTTTGGGAGACTTTTTGATAAAACATCTAGTTTTTTTACCTTATTTTAGATATTCAGGATTAATTTTTAGTAAAATTTGTTAATGTTTTCACATAATTTGGATAATTTTTTGTGAATTTTTTCATTTAATTTGGATAATTTTGTTGTGAATGTTTGGTAAAATTTGTTAATATTCTCGCATTATTTGGATAATTTTTTGGGGAATTTTTGATAAAATTTCTTAATATTTTCATTTAAAATTTGGATAAATTTTGTTAATATTTTCACATAATTTGGATAATTTTGTTGTGAATTTTTGGTAAAATTTGTTAATATTTTCACATAATTTGGATGAATTTTTTAGGAAAATTCTGATAGCTTACCTTATTTTAGATATTCAGAATGAATTTTTGGTAAAATTTGTTAATATTTTCATATAATTTGGATAAATTTTTTAGGGTAATTCTGGTAACTTACCTTATTTTGATTATTTTGGGAGATTTTTTAATAAAACATCTAGTTTTTTACCTTATTTTAGGTATTCAGGAATAATTTTTAGTAAAATTTGTTAATGTTTTCACATAATTTGGATAATTTTGTTGTGAATTTTTGGTAAAATCTGTTACTAATATTTTCACATAATTTGGATTAGTTTTTTTTGTAGTTTTGTTAAAATTTGTCAATATTCTCGCATAATTCTGCTAATTTTTGTGTAAATTTTTGGTAATCTGTTCCCCACGATGCCCTAACCCAGTCCATGTGAGCCATATGGTCCCCACCCCTAATTTTATTCCCCCTTGGGTCCTAAAAGCCAAATAAATGTTCCGCTCGAATAAAAGGCAATAAAGTGACACTGAGTAAACACGAGGTGAAAAATGATAGCCATTTTGGAGGGGCCATTTGGTCCAAAAGACACTTTGAATCGGCCCCTCTTTTGGGGGGGTGAGGGTCCTTTATTATGTGCCGTAATTCAAATGTTGGCCGACATCTTTGTACACCTTGTAAAACTCGCCACTCGTTCCACGCTTAGTTTAAGGTCCTTTTGTTCGGACCTTATGCCGCAGTGCATCCTGGGTAGCTCATTCAAGGCGATGACCGCTTTATGGAGGTGACCGTTTTAAGGAGGTGGCCGTTGTGTGCCTCTCGGATTTTGTCGCGTCTATATAGGGACAGTTTTTGTTAATGACCTTATGACCCGGGCTTAAAACCCTAATTTATGATATCACCGTCTGCGCCATTGGAACACCAAAGGTCAAAGGTCACCACCATATCTAGATAAAGAGCCCTATCTGCAATTCCATACTCGCGTAAGGGCACAACGCCATGTGGAAGAAAAACATTTGGAATATTTAAATGTATTTGACACTATATATGGGCCGTGTATGGACAAATATGGCCCATACAAGACCAAATATTGTCCATATAGGGTCAGATATGGACCATACTGGGTTAAATATGGCCCATTCAGGACAAATATGACCCATTCAGGACAAATATGACCCTTACAGGACCAAATTGGCCCATACATGGTCAGATATGGCCCATTCAGGATAAATATGGCCCAAACAAGACCAGATATGGCCCATAAAGGACCAAATATGGCCCATGCAAGACCAATATGGCCCATACAGGATCAAATATTGCCCATACAGGGTCAGATATGGCCCATACTGGGTTAAATATGGCCCATACAGGATCAGATATGGCCCATACAGCACCAAATTGGCCCATACAGGATCAGATCAGGCCCATTCAGGACCAAATAGGCCCATACTGGTTAAATATGGCCCATACAGGACTAAATATGGCCCATACTGGGTCAAATTTGGCCCTTACAAGACCAAATAGGCCCATACAGGGTCAGATATGGCCCATACACGTTCAATTATGGCCCATACAGGACCAAATTGGCCCATACAGGGTCAGATATGGCCCATAAGGGTTAAATATGGCCCATACAGGGTCATATATGGCCCTTACAAGAACAAATAGGCCCATACAGGGTCAGATATGGCCTAAACAGGATCAGATATGCCCCATATAGGGCCAAACAGGCCCATACACGATCAAATATGGCGCATACATAAATATAGGCCACTTAAACATTAGACGCAGAGTGGCACATAAATGTTTGTTGGCCATATTTGAGTCCATCTATTTGAGAGGAGTAAATATTATCGATTTTATTTGTCCTGATACGCAAAGGGGTTTCTGCATAAGCCACTTAAACGCTACACGCAGAGAGGCACTCAATGTTTATTGGCCAAAAAGTCTGGATTCAAACCCGGGAAAATTCAAATAAAGTTCCTTTTAAAAACCCTTTAAAGTAGGCCTCGTCGAGTGGCGCCATCTAGTGAGCAATGCGGTGGTTTTTAATAGTTGGGCCTTAATTGAACCATCAAAAAATACATAAAATAAAATGACCTTGATCGAGGACATCATTTTTTTCAATGTCATTTGAAGAACATGTTTAAATATTGACACTATATCGTGACAAATTTAAATATGGCCCAGATCTTGTCCAATTGTGTTCTTCTTCTTCTGTCCCCTCGTGATGGTCCTTTGGAATGCCCACCTGAAAGGGCCGAGGGTCCAACTCTCTGTACACATGGACTTAAACCCCCTCCGCAAACACTTTTTGTCTGGGGCATATTTGATACGGGTCCATTGTGAACCCGGTCAGGAGACAAAAAATACGTTTGGACATATTAAGGACCTTATCATGGGGCCTAAAACGACTTTATGTCCAATTGAAGGGCTTTTGCAACAATGTGATAAGCCACACTTTTTCCAAAAATAACGTTTTTACATTAAACTATTTCTACCCAGTACTATTTATAGCTATTTGTTTAATTACTTTCTTAAATTTCTTCAAGATTGAATTACAATACAGATAATCATCTTGTTGCCCACATGAAAATCACACGATTTTGTTACTAAAAACGTGATAAGCCACGAGCAAAGATGGCGTGTAATAATGACAACACGTTGCATCACGAGCGAAAATTTTGATTTTAGGGATATTTTAGGTGGGAATAAGGATAGTTTAAGTGAATTTGAAAATGATACAGACCAGGATGTGGATTACCACAAATAATAAGAGGAATTGTCTCATTTCAAGCTCAGTAAGTTAGAAATAAAATAATTTGTGGCTTATCACGTTCTCGCAGTTTCAGTTTGCCAAGAATCCTACAGGCAAAAATTATCATTAAAAATTATATAAGATTTTTAACAAAAGCTGCAAATATGCAGTATTCTACTCATACTGACAAGCTTCTACCCGGTTTCTATTTTGAGCAAGATTCATTCGAAAATCTAGTGTCTTAGTCATTTTATTATTAAATGTGGCTTATCATAGTATTGCCAGAAAAGTTTATGATCATGTCGAGATCATAATATAGTGCACAAATTTAAAAAAAAAATTATTATTAACATTAAATTTGAAACATAATTTTGCAGTATTTGTGCATTTTACTTCATTTTTTACAATTTGGTTCTATCTATAAAAAACATTTCACAGATTATTTTTGTGCAAAATAATGATAAGCCACAAAAATCTTGGTATTGTAATAAAAAAATTGTAATAAATATTCCTCAGGATTAAGTTGACTCGTGAATGTTGGAAGGGGTGCCTATTATGTTTAGAGATTAGGATAACAAAAACAATTGTTAATTGGATCCAACATTAGAATTCTGGAATTTTTTAAAACTTAAAAATCGCTCTCCTGAACAATTTCAAATGTGTGGCTTATCACATTGTTGCAATAAGCCCATCAATTCATGTGTGCCGTGACAATTTAAGGCCATTGTAAAGTATGTTTATCCAGATTGACAATATTCTACTATAAGCCCTAACATACCTCAGTCACTTATGTGTAAATTGTTAATTACAAAAGCCCCAGGTGTAATGGATCCTTTTGGAATGTTTTCGTTACCTTTCGCGTGGGGTCCCACCCAGGTGTGAAAACACTCGTTTAAGGGGCTTGATTACAATCTTCACCCTCATAGAGCCCATTTCGCCCTTGGGGCCTTTGTGTTCTTACATTTGAAGACAATGCTCCTTTCACTTTTCACTAATTCCACTCGTGCCACTATTGACCGCTTGACCACCCGCTAATGGACACGCATCGGTTAGGACCCCTCATGGAGTCAACTTTCAACCCTCTTCGTAATCCCCTAAAGGGCTAAAGGACCTAAGCCCTTCATGATCCGCACCCTGGGTGGTCAAAATGTACACTGGGCCCATTCCTGGCAGTGTTTTTAAATCTCACGGCGCAGTAAACAAGGTCTCAAAGTGTCGCGGCACACTAATACCTTGATAGAAAAAACATCTGCTATGTATGGACCCATTATTGTTCTAAATATGGCCCATACATGGCTTTATGCATATATTTAGATACACGCAGAGTGGCACGCAGATGTTTATTGGCCAAAAAGCCCATATATATATATATATATCCTTCGTTTATCGCACGTGAGGATGACGTCACATTCAGTTGACTCACGTGCACCGGAATCGTATATCCGGTGCACGCGCATCATCTAAATGTGACGTCATCCTCACGTGCGAACGTTCCAAATAAAAATTGGAACGCATTTTGTTCTATAAACGCTGAAATTAGTGCTAATAATTAATAGATATTTTCAGTTTGTTTAGTTTTATTTAAAATCTGGCATCGTTTCAACTGAACTCGTATCAGAGAAAGGTAATCGTCGAGAAATCTTTTATATTTTTGTTAATTTCCGTTGTTTTGGAAGGTGTATTTTTTGCACATAAAAATGTACGAAATTTAACGAAATTGAACAAAATGTGGGGGGTAAAATTCGATAAAATGGGTTATTTAATCTACAAAATCAATTATCGTTTTGGAAAAAGGGTTTTTTCCTCTGGGAATGGAAATGGATGACGTCGTTTAGGGATGTTGAGCATTTTCTAAGTGAAGTTTGATGAAATTCGATCAAATTTGATGAAATTTGATGCCCTGTGTTAGTCTACCTTCATAATTGCAGCTTCGGTTGTTTATGTGTTGGTCTTTGAAATTGTAACTTTTTTATTATTAACGTTACGGCTGTGGTCCCAATTAGAAATATTTAAAGCGCCCTTTGATGAACACGAAACATGCAAAAGTTTTCAAATCGGAGTATTAACAAAAAAGTTGTGACGAACACAAGTTCTGGGCTGCCCCTTGACGTGTGCTTTCCTGCATTGCTTTAATGCTTCACCACAATGCGATGAAGCTTTTAGCAAGGGGCAGCACATAACTTCTCTTATTCATAACTATTTTATTTATGGTTGGATTTTAAAACTTTTTCATGTTTCGTGTTCATTAAAGGGCGCTTTAAATATTTCTAATTGGGACCACAGCCGTAATGTGAATAACACAAATTTTGTGCTGCCCCTAACCAAAGACATCCCTGTTAGCTTTAGGATCAAGTAGGTGCTTTCCTGCATACATTTTGTGTTTCACTACAATACCAAGATTCCCCAGACCTGGAAAACTTGGAATAGTCAGGGAAAACTAATGTTGGGAAAAAGTCGGGGAAATTTAATATAAAAATTGTTGAACTTTTAAACGTTTAAATGAATTTGCTGGACTTTGGACAACATATGGACAGAATGAGGGAAAACGTCATTAGCCTTAATGCAATTTTTGTCCAGTAAAATCCGAATTTTCTGCTGCAAAATTGCATTTTTCGGGAATAAAAATCAGATTTTCCTGCAGTAAAAATCTTACTTTTCTGTAAAATGCATTTTTTTTTTCAATACAAATACGAATTTTTTGCAGTAAATTTGCATTTTTCGGCAGTAAAAATCTAATTTTTCTGTGGTAAAAATGCAATTTTTGTTTAGTAAAAATCAAAGTTTTCTGCAGCAAAATGGCATTTTTCAGGATTAAAAATCCGGTTTTTCTGCTTTTATCTTTAGCTCTTGCAAAATTAAAGCAGTTTTAGCTAGTCAGGGAAATTGTTTTTTTAAAACCTGGAAAAGTCAGGGAAGTTGAATTATTTGTGTGGGAACCCTGTTTAATGCTAATAAGGGGCTGCACATAACTTCTGTTGGTCATAACTATTTTATTTATGGTCAGATTTTAAGTTTTTCATGTTTTGTGCTCATAAAAGGGCACTTATAGTTTGTCTAAGACACTTTTTGGACATTAGTTATTGGTTTTTGAAAACTTAAACTTTTCTTAACTTATCCATCACATGTTTACATTTATATAATAAATACAATTTTCAAAAAATACCAGAAATTATGTATCACCCTATTTGATATAATCCCCATCCATGCCCATATACGAGAGAGAGTGATGTGATATGGGGGGAAAGTGAATTAAAAAGCGATCTGCTAATGTGTGAATCAACTAATTTGTGTTTTGGCGAGATAAAGCGAGTGACCAATGAGAGCGACTAGCAAATCGACGCCATGAACAAAAGCAAATGTTTGTCCAACTTGCCATGTATAAATCAAGCCCTTTTGCACACACTGCATCACTAAGGGTCAGCCACGTTTCCTCACCTTTGACCTCGTGCTGGAATCGTAGAAAATCATAAGGCGGAAAATATATTACTTTGTCTACACATAATCTATATTGTCTGCAGCCTGATATGAATTTTATATGCCAGATTAACGCGTGACTAACAACCAAACGAAATTTGTACATCGGAAAGTATAATATTTCAGATATGGGCCTCTAGAATATCTTCAATATGACATTAAATAGGGACATACAGGGTCCACACCTGGCTTTGTATGTCCATCAAGGGCCAAATATGTCCATATGGCCTATGAACCACTAATGACTATGTATGGTCCATTAAGGGCCTAATATTGCTGTATGGCCCAACAAGAACTAATTATGGTCCCTTAAGAAATAAATATGGCCCACACATGGTTATGTGTAATCCATTAAGAGCCAAATATGCCCATATAGCACACTAAGGGCTAAATATGGCCCATATATATATATATCTTTTCCACCCTTATAAGGGCCCCATGTGTCGTCATGCCCGGGTCATAGATGATCGTTTGACCCGCGGGACCAAAAAGCAGTAGTTGCCTTTGAAAAGAGATATTCGTTGAGTTGGTTAAAAGGGAGGAAAAAAGGATGTAAAACTTCTTCTTTTTCTCCTTTTTTTTTTGTTGAAAACGTTGAAAATGTTGCAAAGCGCGCTTTTCATCTTTTATATAAAAAGAGAGAGAGAGAGAAGGTCCTTTTCTTCGTCTAATGGATTGGCTCATCGAGTGTTTGAACACCGGACTCTTCTGTTTACTCCAACTGTTTTTAAACATTTTTATACTCTTATACTGCGACGATAAAATAAGCCAATCACGGAAGAGGAACGACGATCACATCATTTCCGGATGGCGGACATCTTGGGGAACCAACGCGATACACGGTGGCGCAGTCTGCGTAAACGTGCATGTATGAACATTCGAGGTGCATTCAAGTTTGCAAAAAAGAACTACAACTGATAAAAATACAGGTTTAGTTTTCATTTTTCCACATACTCTCCTTTCTTCAAAATACATTTTTCCCAACGATGTGGAAGCTTGTTAATGCCCTCGAAATAAAATGTCTTTGGGAGCTTGTGCACCCAGCACAGGACACATTCCTTCAATTCGTCATTTGACTGTAATTTGATGCCACCAAGATATTTCTTAAGTGGTCCAAACAATTGGTATATTGGCATGGTGCCAAATCAGGGTTGTAAGGTGGATGTGGAAAAGCCTCCCAGTGCATTCTGGTTGGGGCTGAACGTTGTCATGAAAAAGAAGCGCACTTTCTGTCAGCAGGCCATGTCTTTCCCATTTTTAACATTTTCTCGCCCATTCCAGAATTTTTCAGCCCATGCAAACGCAGTTGAACGTCACCATACTGTTGTTTAATTCTCCTATAAATGTCAACTGCTGAGACGTTTTCATTACTGAGAAATTTGATAATTATTTGCTGTTCCAATTTTAATGCCAGGTTTACATGCTCTAGAAAAAAATGAGGACTGACAAATGACGTACGTCCATCAAAATCCAGTAATGGCTGCACATGTTCACACTGCACGTAACCAGTCTCCGGACAGACATACAGCGCATGTGCAGTCACCTATGGTTCAAATGGGGAACCATTTTAAAACCATGTGGAGGGGCCGCTATTTAAAAAAAAAATGCAAAACAGAAAGAAGTAGAAAGGAAACCTACTTTTTGCATTGTGTGTAATGGGCAGAGCTAAAAACATAAAGGGGCGGTGCATCACTATGAAAATGCCAGTGCACATGCGTGTGGCACCAAAACGCACAAAACTCTGGAGCGTGTGAACCTGGCGTTAAGGTACCATTGCCGCCGCCATCTTGAATTTAGCCAGAATGCTTTGCACTTTAGGAATGAAATTCAAACATAATTTGGAGGCGATATAATGGTAAACATGGACAGTAAATCTGTATTTTTGTCACCATCCTCATGCCGTTACCCGTCAACCCTTTTCTAATCTTTTGTTCTTTCCTGTCCTGTGATAATTTGTGGGGAACTAGGGATTTCAAGGGATTTTGGTGAGGTTGGTGCTGTTGGGTAACACTGTTAATAAAGTTGAATAAATCCAAGTTTGGCGATCGTGTAAGTTATTTCTATGCTCTAATCTACACAAATATCACTCAAATACCAGGGAGTGACCACATAATTTGGCTGGGTCACCTGTAATGGCTAATTTAAGGCGTTCCTCGGTACTGTGCCCAGCCTGTGTATGGTCCTCTCTGTCACGCAAATTTATGCGATGTGCGTGCATATCGTTTAACTGGTTAGTTCTGTAGACCCTCTTCTGGATCAACTTGCAACTTGTTGTGCCCGCTTTAAGCCTCAGTCGCCTTTGGGCCCTTAAACCCCAACCAACAACAACAAACCTGTATTTTTATCAGTTGTACTTTTTTTTGAAAAAAAAATCCAGTCCGGGTCAAACTCGAATGCCCCTGGTATATGGTTAAATTAGAAATAGGACACATTTGTACATGTACGGCAATAAATGACCAAATAAAGCCCATATATAACTTTTCCAGTATTTACTAGATTTAATTAAATTGATAAAAATGTGTATCGAAACGTACAATTTTTACTAAATTTGCGCGTACAAAATATTTGATGTCCTAATATCGTAAAGTGGGGGTGTATAATTTGGTATATTTTCTGGTATTAAGCCGCTAATAACAGTTTTCAAAAAATTGTCAAAATTACTGAAATTAAAAACCACTTTTCTGTAATTTTTATGTTTTTTCCCCTCCTCACTTTTCTATCTAATATATAATTTGATAATTTTTAATCTCTCGGGTCTTAATATAAATTGGTGTCAATTACTTTATCAACATCGTTAATGTTGATTGTGGTCGATTAGTTTTGTTTATTTTTATTAAAAAACAGTAAAATAAATGTAATGTTTTGTTCGTGGGGGGTCATGGGCGTGGCCTATTATCCTAGCACACAATGGGGGGGCCGAACAAAGGGCCTTTGTCTCCCCCTTCCCAAAAACGACGTGTTTTTCTAGATATGGCTTTTATTTACAATTCGCTGCTTTTTTTCATTATATTAAGTGTTTTCTCATTTATGGCGTCAGTCAATTGTCTCGCTATGGCGCTCCTGACACGTGGCGCCCCCACCCAACACAGCAGGAAGCGGTAGCGCCATCTAGGCACTTTTAAAAAAATGGCTAGAGTGCCAGATATGGGCCAGTTTTTAGGGTTTTTTTTACAATTTTGAAAAATTGTTCAACTATTATGACCCTAAACTGACCAGACCAAATAGAATCAACCCTTCTTTTTTTCAGACATGTCCATACATGTTACATGACAAACTTGGGGCCATTTCAATAAACTCCAGATATGGGCCTGTGTAGCCAAATAGTCATATGTAGAATTAACCAAATATGTCCATGTTATATTGATGTGAAAAATATGGTGTCTTTTTGTTGTTGCTATATATGGGGTGGGGTTAAGTGCCATATTTCGACCCTCTTTCAAGCTCCCCCCCGGCACACTCTGGGACCCTTGGCGGCACACCAATTCCCCAATTTTCTTGTTTAGTGATTGTTTTAATGGTGAAAGGGGGAGAGTTAGTTGTCCCCACAATCGTGTGACATTGTAGCAGTATTCGTGACAAGGGGGTTGAACCATATCTGTTGTTCAACCACAAATTACCCCTAACTAAAACCCCCTCATTTTCATGCTTGTTTTAATGGGCTATACCGCCATGACTGATGGACCCTCTTTCTCACTCCTTGTTGTCCCTTATTCATTGACAAAACCCCACGTGTCAAGAGTTTACCCCTCCCCCACGGGGTCAAGTCGACATTTTTAACAAATTGTCCGGTGGACCCGGGTTATCCCCCCCTCCTTCACCCCCTTGTCACAACACAACACGGTTACCGTGGTAACGGAATCGTGGGGGGGTTGACCCCCTCTCAACGGGCACATTCTCACGGGAGAAGGGTTCAATAGCGTACGTGTGCCCTTTTAACCCCCCCACCCCCTCATCCCCTACTCGCTTTAATAGAATCATTGCTATTCATGTCAATGGCTACTGGCGGGGGACGACCATTAATGGGGGTGGCATAAATTTATGGATTTTTTTAGGGGCTTTTTTTCCTTTTTTTTTATAGTGACATTAAAAATGTCAATGCGCCATAATCACATCATTGTGGTTAGTTAATGATATTTCCTGTACCTGCACTCTGGGGGTTATTGATCCACGGGGAGGGGGTTAATGGGATAAAACGAGGGGGTGGTTAAAGGGAGGGGAATACTTTTGAAAATGGTGAAATTTTATACGAAATTATGTGTTTTTGGAGCTGTTCGTTAAGATGATTTGTTTAATTTTGTAGAGTGTTGTTTTTGTTATCTTTTTCAATTTTTAAATATACTGAAAAATATAATATTTTTATAAAAGTGGGTTTTTTTACATTTATTTTATTGAAAATTTAGTTTGGATTGGCAATTTTGCATAACACCCAAGTTAGCAGTGATTGCCAATGTTCAGGGGCTGCATTTTATTTTTGTGTAGGGGAGACCGGGGCACAGTGGTACAACGTGTTTATAAAATCAGGTTTTATCAGCAACCCAATTCTTTTGATTATGAAAAAAGCTGTATGCAGCACTCTTTCATTAACCAAAATTTCTGCGATCTGACACAAGTTTAGAAGAAAATATTTTCAAAGTTTTTGTTCTTGAAAAGTAATTATTCAACCTGCAATTGGATTTTTATTCTAGGTGTAATTATAAAATATTAGTAATGCCGCGATATACCATTGACGAGTGTATATATACAGCTATAATTTCAAACTATAGTTTATGCTAATTAGCCACGTGGTCAGCTGTAAGGCTTTATGCAAATAAAATTGGTTTTGCGGGGTACAGTGGACCGCAACATTATGGGGTACAGTGGGACATGTCCCAGCATACCCCGATTAATGTTTTTGGAAAGTATTTGTATATTTTCTCATTAATCATAAGTTTAAATAAAAACAATGTTTAAATTAATGTTTTAAAGTAAAAATGGTTCACAATCGCATAAAAAACCACATTTGGACAAGAAAGCAGTGAAAATATGAAAGCTGCTGTAATTATTGTTAATTTTAATCGTTTTTTGTAATTTATACTCGGAATTTTAAATTGACGTGCAGAATTAAACACAATTAGCCAATGTGCTGTTGTTTTTCTTGTAAAATTTGTCTTAATTTCGCGTGGACCACTGTACCCCATGCCATGTCCCACTGTGCCCCAGTCTCCCCTACTGATGACCTGATTTTCATGTCGTGTATTACACCTAAGTTAGCAGATATTGCCCATGTTCAGGGGCTGCTTATTTAGAGCTTTTCCATGTATTAAGAATGATATTTTCACATGTTCTAAGAATTGCTTTTTCAACATGTCCAAAAAGATGTTTTTACACGTTAATTATTAATGTGATTTTTTTGGGGAGCATTGCACCGAAGCAAGCAGTGATTGCATATGTTGAGGGGCAACTCTTTATCATAACAGCAGCATATTCAAAATACATGTGTACGTGTAATTTTCAACACGTTCGGGGGTAATTCCATGAATTTGTAACATGTCCTAATTCGGTGTCAATGTGTCATACCCCGTAGTGCCCCTTAACCCCCCTCCCCCCATTTTCAACCCAGCCTGTCGTCCGTTTTCGTTCGGTGGCTGTTTCGTGTTTCACTCCCCCTCGTGTTATCCCCCCCCCCTCCTGTTTCATCCCCTCCTTTTTCATGAATTAGTGATGTTCCTCAATTGGATGTTTGCTTTGGCTAATGGGCTAGTTGTCACGATGTGCCTCCCAAACTAATTGAGTTTTTCTCACCTGTCCATCCATTCGCCGCAGCTCCTTCGCTAATCGATGCATTCAATTCGTGCGGAAAATTCTGCTGAGGGGGAGGGGGTAAAAAGAGAAAGCAGGGGGTGGGGGATAAAATGGGGGACACCCTATCGATCCAACGCTAATGAGATGGAATTAAGAAACACGGTGGCAATTGAGGGGAGTTGGGGGAGTCCTCGAGGTGGGTTTTAGGGACCTATCCACGAAAAAGGGGGTAAAGGGGTGAGGTCAAAGGTTGTGGTGTTAGTTAGTATTAAAATGTCAAGTTTTTAGTCATCTCTACCTGGCTGGAGAAGCTGCGTATGGACATGTGTGGGTCATACATGGTAATCTAAAGGCCATGTGATTAAGGGGCCAGGGTTCCCGCAGACCTGGAAAAGTCAGGGAAAATGTAATATTTGGAAAAAGTCAGGGAAAAACATGTATGGAACGTATTTGCGGAATAATGGGCCAGCTAGGGTTCCCCCAGACCTGGAAAACCTGGAATTGTCAGGTAAATTGAAATGACCTGGAGAAGTCAGGGGGAAATGTAATATTTGGAAAAAGTGAGTGAAAAATGTAATATTTGGAAAAAGTTAGGGGAAAATGTAATATTTGGAAAAAGTTAGGGGAAAATGTAATATTTGTAAAAGTCCGGTAAAAATGCAATATTTCTAAAAGTCAGGGAAAAATGTAATATTTGTAAAAGTCAGGGAGATGCAATATGAAAAGTGTCGAACTCTAAACACTAAAGTTGGTTTGCTGGACCGTGGCCACCATATGGACAGAATGAGGGTGGAAGTCATTAGACTTAATAGAATGTCCGCCATTGATGTTAATCTTCAATTTAGGCCATTTTTAAAACTTAAGACTGAGGTCACTTTTTGATGTTCCCTACAGCATTCTCCCAGGTCCCTTAATCTTTTAAAGTCCTTCCTTATGCATTTGTCATGTGACTTACCCAAAAACAGTGGTGTGACCGGATAAACGGGTCTTAGCTTATTAAAGGGAATTCCCCATACGATTTAAGAACGGCGCTCCTGTGTTAAGCCTCACACACACACATGCACTATATGGATGCTGTGTCGCGGCACTAAATTCAATTACACGGATTTGCACTCCGCAATAGAAAAGTGAATGATCGATTTAATTGCAACGGTTTCACGGTAACAATGCCATCACCCCCTTCTCCCTCACCACCCCACCCCCACACGTGTTAACCCCTCACCACCCCCTCATCCCCCCCAACGCACACCGGTTTAACACGATTGATTTTACACGTTGTAAACGCCATCGGCACGATCGCCCCCTGGGGGAGGGGAACGAATCGCGTGTGCCGTGACATTAGTGACACCCGTGGGAGCGCCCTCTACTACGCCCGTTCGTGTCGGCCATCTTGGAGAACCTAATAACACCGTCTACCCTACACTACTTAGTTCTACTTGTTGAATAAACTGGTGGAAGCAGATTGTGATTCACTGTTTATTGTTGCATAGCAGCAAACTGGTCAAACTGGTTTTTTGAAGCAGTTGTCAAACCGGTTTTTTGCAACAGTGGTCAAACCGGTTTTCTACACCAGTTGCCAAACACGTTTTCTACACCAGTGGTCAAACCGGTTTTCTACACCAGTTGTCAAACTGGTTTTTACAGCAGTAACCAAAGCAGGAGAATGAACAAGCACAAAGCAGTGACAGCACACTGGCACAGGAAGTGTGACCAGATCACCATTCCCAATTATCTTCATTAGGTCAGCATTATTAGTGTTAACAAAGCACAATTCCAATAGTACTCGAGTACCACCCGTGTTTTTTTCCCCCGCGTGTTTTGGTCCTCCAAGATGGCGCCCGCGTGTGTAGAACACAGTAGGAGCCAATTGTTTAAAAGAGCGTCGTTGCAAACTTAGATGTGTATTAAATGTTCGGCGTCTGAATTTCGAGTGTTGACATTATATTGAGAGAGAGTCAACTCTATAATTTATATAAATATAACGAGCGATGCGTTTTGTTTGCATTGTTAAGCCATTATCAATAGAAAGAGAGAGAGAGAGACCTAGACGGCACACACTCACTCACTAGGGCACAAGAGAAATAGTAGAAAATCATCAAATAATAGCGTAACGATTGAAAATTATCAATGAATACTACGATTTTAGCGCTTTTAACCGATGAAAAGGCATTTCAAGATGGAGGATGGAGGAATTTCAAGATGGCGGGTGGGTAGAATTTTAAGATGGCAATTTCCCCGTGTCAACATAAGTGTGTTTAGATAAAAGTGGATTCAGCGAGAGCGTGGAATGCAATTTATTTAAAGATTAAACGAAAATGGCATCACTTTTCGCTCTAAATTGCCATTCGCGCGTATTGAGTATCTATGTTGAAAATATGAAGCCTGGTAATTTTGGTACACTAAAAACAAGGCTAAAATTGTCAAGGCACACTGAACTAAGGGCTAATATTGTCAAGGCACACCGATGTCACGTGAGTCTAATGTAATTCCTTTTTTGTATTTCTCAGGATGCCACGAATGAGTTAACAGCCCAAAAGCATGATGCCCTTAAAGCCCTGGCAGTGTCCAGGGAGAAGCTACAAAATATAAGGCTACGCTACGGGTAAGGACCCATTTACTTATCTGACATTTAGTCGCCTTCGTTATCACCATAGGTGGCAGCACTATCATCCCCGTGCATGTTTAAAGATACGAAAGTGGCATCACTTTTACTCGCAATTTGCCATTCACTCGTATTGCGCATCCACGTTGAAAAAGTGAAGTCTGCCTCAGTTTGTTCTTCGATATGGCTGGATAAGGTGCCCTATCACAGGCTAGCATTCCAACATATTTAGGGACCCACATCAGGCAATAATCCACATGTCAGAGGATAAATCACGATAGAAATTGAGCTTCATATTTATTTATTTATTTGATCAAACAACACTCTCCGGGAGTACATAGTGGACGAATGAGTCCAGTGGGCTAAGTATGGCCCATCAAGAGCTAAATATGGCCTACCAAGAAAGATCTTGAAATTACATGGTGTCCAGTAGCCTTGAAATTCGTGACATACATCAAATTCTATAGTGCATTTATGAAACTCTTTGGAAAGCCAGTTGTTGAGGTCCTTAAAATTTTTAAAAATCATCCTTAAAAGTTTTGAATTTTGTTGCCGCAAATGGACACCCTGTGAGTTGAATTTCATTGTCTTTTTAGTTCCGGTACATCCTCGCTGCCTCAATTTCGCGAGCCAGTGGGCAGTTGCTTTAGCAGCGTTTGCGCCACCGCTGATTGTGGTTTATGCGTTTGTTGTATCACCGAAAGCGTCGAGCGCCGTAAGTTAAAAATGGTCGCCTCCTTAACACGGCTCACAAAGTCTTTAGCCGATCGTTAGTGTCAGAACCGTCGAAGGGTACAGAAGACCTCCGATTTCCCTAAAGGCCCTAATGAATTCGAGAAAGGATCCCAAGACGCTAACACTCTCCGAGATCAACGAGTCCATCATGCAAGCGTACCCCTATTACAGCTACAATAGAGATAACTGGCAGATGATGGTCCCAGTCTCTCTCAGTTCGAACGATTGTTTCGTTAAGGTTCAGGACAATCCATCGGGGCTTCCTAGCGGCGGCGTCGTCCAATGGGCACTCAACAACCTAGGAGAGCAACTCTCGGATAGCAATCTCGCCAAATGGTACACCTCTGAGAGTAGCACGTGCTACTAACCGAAACTCTTGTTCGAATTGTATCGCTCATGGATACGTAAGCCTTGGCCTAGCTCTCTAAAGGCACGTATACATATGCGAGCAGAACGCGAGATGTCTCTGAACGGCTCGCGAACCGTTCGCCTAAAAACAAATTTCCCCGAACTATCCCCGAGCAAAGCACG
>JAQGAE010002596.1:0-17206 GCA_034696685.1 Julus scandinavius | reverse complement strand
TCCGACCCCTCCCCGTCCACATGGTGTCCATTTTAGCCCAGACTCCCCACCCTTCTTCTACCCCTCCCCGTCCACCTGGTGTCCAGTTTAGCTCATACTCCCCGCCCTTCCCCTACCCCTCCCCGTCCACATGGTGTCCATTTTAGCCCAGACTCCCCCATCCTTCTTCTTTCCCCCCTCTCCCATATCGTCAACATGGTGTCTCCATCCCAGAAGACCCCACACCCCTCTCTTGAGGACATTATTTTTGAATGCTTCCTTAGTTCTCCGCTTTCTTACATTTCTCCCAAAATTTTCATAAATTTCTGATAGACCTCACGGGATTTTACAAAAGCAGCTAAAATCCTTCCTTCACTGAAATGAGTTTCATCAGTGCTACCAATTTTGTCACATGAGTGAGTTTCCTCCCTTTTATTCACCATGAAAATCCCAATTTTTTTACTCGAGTATACTAGTCTGAACCAGAATAAGGTCATCACGAATTTCGATACCGTTAACCGGCGGCGGTTAACGTATTAACCGTCCACATCACACCCGTTCCATTTCTAATCCCCCCCTCCTCTGGCGGATCAATATTCCAACTATCCTCCCCGTCCTATTTTCGCGCATGAGCAGACTGTCACGCGTGAACAATTTAGTTTATTAACTGAACACAATACAGGAAACACCACCGTTTTACAACTGGTTGTATTTCTAGCGGACCAATACCATTTTCTTCTTTTTACACCTCCTCATTAATCCGTTTTCCCTCTCGTCCGCCATTTCCCCCCTCTTGGTCAACAGTCCCGCCCCCTAGAGTCCGTTATAACTAAAGACGAGTGGTGGTGGTGGTGGTGGCGTGTTGGCTTTTTTTCTTTCTAATCTCTTCTTCCTATGTAGGTCATCCCCAGGACGGAGGAGGCCAACCTGTTGCACGACGGCACCACCGGCGCATTGAACGGCAGAGCGTGTGAGCAGGTGGACGTCCGAGGCGAACAGTGGCGCCCCCTATGCGGATGCTCGTCCGGGCCAAATGGGAACCGGCGTTTCGGCAGTGAGCCCCCTGGTGTGGCAATGAGGAGGAGGCGGATAAACAACGGTGTTGCCACAAGCACTACCACCACTACAACTGCTACCTGCGTCGTGCACTCACGTGGACTCCGTGAACAGGTTGCTCCACCGGCGGTTGAAGCACATCCTCCGCGGCTGAGAACGCGTGGGGAACGGCATCGGAATCCTCCTTTGCCATCGACGATCTGTGGACACATTCATCACACTTGAACATCATCCTCATAAACGTTTCAAGTGTGCTTCAGGATCGGTTTCAGAGTTGAACACCATCCTCACGAAAGCTTTGATTGTTCTTCAAAGGAACTCTTCAAGAATTGAACATCATCCTCACGAACGTTTTAATAGTGCTTCAGGAACTCTTCCAGAATTGAACATCATTCTCACGAACGTTTGCATAGTTCTTCAGGAACTCTTCCAGAATTGAACGTTATTCTGCAGAAATCTTTCGTCGTCCTTCCAGAAACTGTTTCACCAACCTCACGAACGTTTTAAGAGTTCTCCAGGGTCTGTTCCAGAATTGAACACAATCCTCACAAGCGTTTGCATAGTGCTTCAGGAACTCTTCCAGAATTGAACGTTATCCTGCAGAAATCTTTCGTCGTCCTTCCAGAAACTGTTCCACCACCCTCACGAACGTTTTAAGAGTTATCTAGGATCTGTTCCAGAATTGAACACCATCCTCACAAGCGTTTGCATAGTGCTTCAGGATCGGTTCCAGAATTGAACGTTATCCTGCAGAAATCTTTCATCGTCCTTCCAGAAACTGTTACACCACCCTCACGAACGATTTAAGAGTTCTCCAGGGTCTGTTCCAGAATTGAACACCATCCTCACGAACGTTTTAATAGTGCTTCAGGATCTGTTCCAGAATTGAACGTTATCCTGCAGAAATCTTTCATCGTCCTTCCAGAAACTGTTCTCCAGGATCGGTTCCAGAACTGAACATTGTAGACCAGGATCGGTGTCTAAATTGACATCTTTTCTGACAAACACTTGACAGACATCAGAACTGACATCTCCCCAACAACCCCCGGTTGTTGTCCAGGATCTCAATTCGCATCTTTCTGACAAACATCGTTAATGTTTGTCCGGAATTGACATCTTCCCAAGATCTGGGATTGGTGGTTGAACCTGCAGAGAGAGTTCTCACATGACTCGAAATTCCGAGGGATAAGAAGAAGTGTGTTAGTTTTTTTTTGATAAGAATGCCGAACTCGTTGCACCATCATGTGGGGAGTGGGACAATCGACAAGCGTGCCTTGCTGTTCCCCATATGTTCCGGGACTTTGGCGATGATCAGCGTGACCATGCAGATCGTGGCGGTGGCCACCTCCTACTGGGCTCACTTCAAACGTGAGAGGGACAGGTTCGCAGAAAACCAGGGCGATGGACTCGGTGCAGGTAAGACACAACTACCGTTGTTTTAAAGTTGAGCATTCCTTGTCAAACCCGTCTTTAGTGGCATGCCGTTATATGTGAGTTAGGCTCGGTTTCGCCCGGAATGCTGCTGAGGTGATCATTAAGTGTTATTGTATTTTAGAAAAGGAGTAAACATGAGAATATCAAATTGAGGGTCGTTCTGAATTTCTGATGGAAAATTAGAATGTGTGGAATAGGATGGTGTGAAGATGCATCGTATATAACTGACATGCTTGCGAATACTATAAGGGGCCATTCAAAAAGGACGTCCACGAAATTCCTTCAAAAATTCACCCCCTCTACACACTATGTCCATCGTAGCCCAGACTTCCACCCCCCTCCCCTACCTTCATAGACGTCCTTAATGTTTATTTTGAAAAGTAGGGTGTCAAAATGTGCTGGAACATACTTCCCCCCCATTCTAAAAATGTCCAAGCCCCCAATCTCGCTGTCAATGCCACGAAATTTTTCAAGTCCATTTGGGATTAAGGGGGATATTTCTTCTGGTGTCCAATTCCCCTTTTTACTGACCTTTAAAACTCAAGTAAACAAACTCCAAAAACTGAAAAATACCATCATTAGTGGTTCCCCCTCCTCCTTCCCCCCTCTCCTATCCACTAGCTATTCAGGAGGGATCCAAATGCCAGCAGACACCCTACCCCCTCTTGAGGACGTCCTTTTTGAATGGCCCCTAAATTGAACAGTGGAGCGTTGATGATTGATACATTGAAATGATTATCAGTATTTTAAACATTTTATACGAATAAAACTAAAATACAATCTACTGTTCTAACAATCTGTAGTATTTTTTTATACAGTCACTTGAAAATTATATTTATTTCGTATAAAATTTAAACTATAAATACGTTATTTTGTTCACTCTCTGTATCAGTTAATGATGCTTTACACAAAGAATATTTGCATTTTTTGTCCCAAATCGAAACTTAAATCCAACCTCTTCGATGCTCAATATATTTACATGAAAAACAGGTTTCATGTAGTCAGTAAATTTAAACTGTTTTATCTCGGTGCGAAATTTGTTATGATATCTCATGTGAAACTGACATTAGCACGCAAACGTGTTTGGCAGGACCAAAAGGTTTGATTTTTGTTTCATCAGTTAACCCATTGTTGTTTGTTTTGTCTTAAAAAGTCGATGAGATTCTTTCCAAATCCTTTTTATGACGAAAAGAAAAACTTCTACTTTTTGAATAGCACGAGGGGCGGTCAAAAAGTCTTGCATATTCGTGTATTACTCGAAAACCACATGTCGTACAAAAAACCTGAAATAGCCATTTTAATGAGCAGGAAATTTTCTATTTTTTAATGTAAAACCCGAGTTTTTTTACACATTTATCCCAACGTTTGATGAGATTGTTTTAACCCCTCTCGTAAAATATGTTGGCTATGCAGATATTGACGAACCGCAAGTTTCACATCATCTGTTTGGAATTTTTGACCACTCGAGTGATCCTTTAGTGGACCAAAGAGATAGAAGCCACTTGGTGAAAGGTTGGGTCCACTAAAGGAAAACTCGAGTGGTCAAAAATACCAAACAGATGATGATTGTAACATGCGGTTCGAAAATATCTGTATAGCCAACATTACGCATTTTACGAGAGGGGTTAAAACAAAATCTCATGAAACGTTGGGATAAATGTGTCCAAAAACGCGGGTCCTACATTGAAAAATAGCAAACTTCCTCCTCATTAAAATGGCTATTTCAGATTTTTTGTACGACATCTGGTTTACGAATAATTAATGAATATGCAAGGCTTTTTGACCGCCCCCCGTACTTTCTTGAAAGATTCCAAAATAGTCCCCAATTTTAAAAACGCCATCAGATCTACATATATTAAACTGATGATTAAAAATATTGGGTGAAATATCGAATATTAAGCTACACAACAATAATTCTGGAAATTCAGTTTCACATCCGCCGAATTCATCGTTTCCGGCTAAAGCTACGAGCCTCTCACGTGGAAGAGCTCTGAACTATTTCCTATATGAACTAATCAAGAAAATACCGGCCAATTAAATCCGAATCCGATTAATCATGTGAACAGTAAATCGAGTGTGGTGCAACACAGGCCATTAACATCAAACTTGTGGAAATTTCATCGACATCAATCCGGGAAGGAAATTGTAATACAACTAGCGTTGTGTTTGTGAGTTCACCCATCAGGGAAGTTGTTGCTTACTAGTCATTCAGGTTCTTCGTGTTTGTAAATTTAGGACGAGTCTGCCCTTTGACCCCATGCCGAGCTTCGTCTGTCAGTGCATATTTCAATTTGCCAGTGTTTTTAAGTTTGCACCAAATACATCAAAAGTAAAGTAAATCTGAGCAGCGTGGGTGGCAACATATTTCAAGAAAATATATTCCTTCTTGTCACCCTCTTCTGATTTTTACTAAAAAAAACTTAAGTTGTGACGCCATCACGGAAGGCAAAAGGTGCATTACGCTATTCGAGCGACACTAGAAGTAGGTTAGCAGGATATTTTGACAAATTATCACGATTAAGCATGATATGTGACGATATAAACAGAAAAAAAAACCCAAGTCACAAGAGCACACCGGGATTTTTGATAGCGTGATTTGTCATTTTGTATATAGGCTGTCAACATTGTGAAAACGGTTGTTGATCTTTGAGATTCCTGGAAAACAATGTTAAACTAACACATGTGCATCTAAGACAATGAGATTTGTTTCTTTTGGAATCATCATTTCACAAAAAATTGTTGGTGCGGCGAACCAACGTCTTAAGATTCATTCAAAGCGTATTTCGAGAATGTGCGGAAAATGTAGCGGAAACTGTCTACGCAACTCTGGTTCGCCCTATGTTGGAATATTGCGCTCCTATTTGGAACCCTCGCAGGATGGTTCATATTCAGGATATAGAGATGGTCCAGCGTAGGGCAGCCAGATTTGTTAAGGGCAGTTACCAACATTCCGCGAGTGTGACAGAAATGCACCACTCTCTAAATTGGGACACGTTGAAGTCCAGACGCGAAAAGTTATCTATGTGGTTATTCGAACGTTTTAATCTTTATCTTAATTCAAATATATTAACGCCTAACGACCACTCTAGGAGTGGACATGATCACTCAAATCCTTTGACCGAACTTCGTGCCCCAAGACGGATGCTTCCTATTGGTCCTTCTTTTTGCGTGCGATTAGACGATGGAATAGCCTTCCTGGCGAAAGTCCAGATTTAGAAAATTCAATCTAACAATGATGTCTAAGTTGCTACTGACTTAAGGGAGTATTCTCTTGAAATGATTGGGTACGACCCTCCTACCATGTGGTGTTTACTTTATGACTGTATGCCAATCCAGGGGTAGACAGGTGCTAATTTACCTAAGGCAGATTGGATCCTTCCAGCCCACTTGCCATTGAATGGACCTGGCCTATAAAATGATTTCTTGAGGTGTTCAAGAGACTAGTTTCAGACTCCCGCACGGTGCTGAGTTGAATTAAATTTATTAATTTTCGATAAACGTTATATTACGTTACAGAAAAAACAAGATGGCGACCTATAAGCTGGCTTGAATTCAAGACGAAGTTAATGCTTTCGGTCGTATTTCAATATATCAATTCCACGTAGTCTCGTTTCAATCCTCTTGTATTTCAAGCACATTTATTTAGGCTATACGCTGTGGCAAGAATTTCAAATATGTACGGAATGTCACAAAAGTTTAAGATGTTAAGCCAAAAGCCAGTCAGTGGTGTATAATCTCTTCACAGTTCCTGTGCGTTTATTGGCAATAAAAATGCAATCACCGTGCACAGTTGGCCCACATTTATTACGTGAGTATATTATACACAAATCTCACGAAATAATGTTCCATTCCAGTAATTAATGCAATCAATAAGGCAACGGCCTCTGCTTAGAAACTACCAAAACTCCAGGAATATTGTCCTGATTTTTTTTTTCTTAATTTAATAGTAAGATCATTGGCAGATTGCACATCAAACTTAACAGAGAGATTAAAATTCTATATTTTTAGTAATTATTTAGCTAAAATCGGGGACAACGAGATGCATTACAAGTTGTACATCTCATAAGGGGCCATTCAAAAAGGACGTCCTCAAGAGGGAGTAGGGGGTATGATGGCATGTGGACAAGTAGGGGGGAGGGGAAGCCATTATAGACGTCCACTAATGATGGTATTTTTGGGCTAAAATGGACCCCATGTGGACAGGGAGTAAGGGGGGAAGGTCAATTTTTGGAGGGATTTGGTGGACGTCCTTTTTGAATTGTCCCTAACACAAGACATGGTATCTCTTGTGGGCAAACATCTCAGGAAGAATAGAAATACCATTACTGATATACATTTCCTCAAAATGTGGTCCTTAAGGGACATACTGTCAAGTGATTAGGACTCAAAAATTCCAGGCAAACTCCGAAAACTTATAAATACAGAATAAATTCGTGAATCCAATAGAGTCGCTATTAATTCAGGTTCAATATTCCAGCATACAAACTTAAATTCCTCAAATTTTATTTACATATATAGCACATGAATCAGGTGTTCAATGTAGTTTATAAGCAGCACATAAAAAAAAATCAGGTTCTATTTAGAAAATGCGAGACCTAAATTTATTGTGGGTGGTAAAATAAAATCTCAAGAAACCGTTGTAATGGATTTAAAAAGGCGGAAAAAATTCGGTATAAAAAAGTTGAAATATAAAAATCGCATCTGTGGTTTGGCCTCAATTTATTTCCCTGCTTTTAAAAAAATCTCATGTTTTGTCTTAGATTCGAGGATGAATGTAGGAATTTGGTACCATCTGTGTTAACCCTCTCCTCACGTTTTTTTAATTTTCACATCCCCTTGTCTTTTGTGAGAATTAGCATGCGTGCATTAATCACAACTACAACTTTAAACTTTCACTTTCCTGCAAACTTGGACAACAGAAAGTATTAAAAGTGGAGCAGCATTGATGAAATGAGTGCATAAAAAATAAAAATGGAGATCCTCGAGTCTTAAATAATAACAATAAATTTGTCCTTATTACTTTTTCTTCATTGTCAGTTTCAATTTCAAAATTTCAAAATGATTACCTCGAGCATTTACACTTTAGAAAAATAATAACAATATGTCGGGACTACGTGAACTAAAAATCCAATTTCTGGCGAACAATACATAGTCTGCATCGAGACATTTATAAACAACATGTAAATAAACTGTTCCACTGAACTCCAAAAGGCAAAATTTCAATGTTTTTACATTCCGGAAGTGATCTGATTTAGAAACGGCGCTTAGATAACAAATAGTTTCTGTAAAAAAAACTAAAAAATGTTCAAATTTTATTTATATTCAGCACCATGACTTTAATAGTCTTACTTAATTCACGCACACCCATATTAAAATAACGTTATGGAACATAAACTTTCAACACATGTTACGAAAATGTGTTCTACACAGTTTCGAAATTGCTGATATATACTTTAATTGTTTTAATTAATGATATAATACACCATGTATTCTAAAGGGCCATTCAAAAAGGACGGCTCCAAATCCCTTCAACAGACATTCTGTTGTTGTTGCAAGATTTTCCATCAGATAGGCCTACATTACTTTCAAGTAATTCAAATCACGTACACGATGAAATTTTAATAACATATTTTGAAAATATCCACTGATTTATTAGGAATATGATATCTTCATTCGATTAATAGGCTATTATAGAAGTTAAGGAGCGAGGCAAAAACCTAGTCCCCAAATCAGTAAAACCAAACTGGAATAAACATTGTTATTATTACATCATAAATGTCGCAGTTTATTAATCTCAAATGAAAAATTTACAATTATACACTGTGAGTCATAATAAAGTAGACCCCAATGCCACCGCATTTTTATAGAAGATAGATTTATAAGAAAGGGTGCTAAACTACACTGAGTCATAAAAAAGTAGAACCCAATAAAAAACAATTACAACTTCGTGAAAAATGCTTCTATTTAAATGAAGTTTGGCACTTACATAGAACAATAGTGTAGGAACAAAATACTTGTTCCGGTCATGTGACAAATCTCGGATTTTTTCATTTTTCAACAAGACAGTAAGTTGAACTGCTGCAACGGGAAACTCCACAGTTCATCGAACCCAACCACTGGTCACCACACAGTCCGGACTCGAATCCAGTGGACTACAAAATGTGGGGAGTTCTCCGGGAAAAGGTTTAAAATCGAAGATTAATTATATCAAAGACTCGAAACTACGAATTAAAAAAACTTGGATTGAACTCGACCAGCGTATAATCGATTCGTCAATCAAAGAATGGCGCGATCGACTCCGGGCTTGCGTAAAGGCCACCGGAGAACATTTTGAACACATTTTATAATACATTTTTGTTCCTACACTATTGATCTATGTAAGTGCCAAATTTCATTTAAATCGAAGCATTTTTCGCGAAGTTATGATTTTTTTTATTCGGTTCTACTTGTTTATGACTCATAGTGTATATAGAAGCGCAAATAATTTTCCTGAAGTGATACTACTTGAATTAAAATGTGTAAAACTCGTGTTTTAAGTTTTTTGTTTCCACACCTTTGATCAAGTTTTTCTCCATTCTTTTTTTTGTATATTTAGCATTTTTTTGGTCTCCCTTTCTTAAATCTAGACAATAGATTGCTTCCTGAGTTTAGCTTTGTTATTCAAAGCATGAATATCAAATGAACCCCCTATTGGTTCAAAATTGCTTTTCATAACGATATGCATTTGATAAGCATTGCTCGTAAATTGGGATCCTGAATGTTTTATTTCATTCTTGTCGTGTGAGGACAACTTTTCTACTTAGTCAGTATTCTGGACAATTTGCGCACGGATTGCCCAAGTAGGAAAAAAAGTGGCTAGCTATTTAATTTGAATCAAATTTACAAAAAAAAAGGGCAGTGTCCTTTCAAAAGCTTGGATGAATTACTCTTACTAGAGAGTAAATAAGTTTTCAAAGAAAGTTCAACTTTTTATATTACATGCAGTTTGGGTGGCAGACCGGTTGACAAATGAGGAAACCATCAGGAATTTTTGTTTTTATAAAACTATGTATGGTGTTTACTTTCTGGTATGGGGCCATTCAAAAAATACGTCCCCGAAATTCATTCAAAAACTGATCCTCCCCTACCCCCTGTTCACATTGTGTCCATTTTATCCATTTTACCTTAACTCTACCTCTCCCACCCTCATGGACATACTTCCTTAATTTTTTTTGAAAAGTAGGGTGTCCAGAAAATGTATTTGGAGCATACAAATAACCATCCTATAAATTTCCAAACCAATTCCAAGACATTTTTCAAGATTTTTCTGATTATCAGAAATTTCCTGACCTCGAAGGGAAATTTCAGCATAAAATTGGTGTTTAACACAAATTTAGGCATAATTCCCCAACGTTCTCGAGGTTTTAAAAATTAGAGTACATTTGGGACTGGGGACATTTCCTCCGGTGTCCATTTCCCGTTTCACTGACCTTTAAAACTTAATTAAACAGAAAATCAAAAAACTGAAAAATGCCATCATTAGTGGACGTCCATAATGGCTTTCCCCTCCCTCTTCTTTCCCCCACCTAACCCTGTTCACATGCCAGCAGTCACCCCTACCCCCTCTTGAGGACGTTATTTTTGAATGGCCCCTATGTACTTATACAGGGTGTTCCATCTGGCTACTTATTTAAAAGCCTATGAATTTATTTTAGTGTGAGACACCATGTAGGGTTGGATTTTAAAAAAATTGCATAATTTCTAGTACAGTATTTGGTTTTATATTTGCTAGAAACCTCATGGTTCAAATAGTTGTTGTTTTTTAACTTTTAAATAGGACACACCTATGATGTTTGAAAACATTTTGGTTAATATCAAATGGAAAATAAAATATGTGATAAGATATCAGGCTTCGTTATTTTTAAAAAAAATTAGCGTTTCATACGTGAACACTGTCCTAAATTTTGTCGAACCATGTGGTTCCTAAACGATTAAATTGAAATAGGACACTGCAATACCTTAAATAATAGTTTGAAACGTGAGGCGGCCATTGTTATCAGATAAATCGAGTGCCCCACTTAAAACGATACAAAATGGTATTTGTAAATGATTACAATGAAAGTGGAGAATGTTTTTCGAGTAAAATGTGTGTTTCACCATCTAACATCTTCATCAAGGCCATGTCATTGACTGCTAACGTGAAAGTTAGGACATGAACTCTAAAATATCCACATTTTACGTTACCCAATATATGTTTCATTCAACTTTTAACATGTTGATGACACAAACAAATATTAACTCTAAATATTAGTAAATCCTTGAAGATTGATGATGAAAAAGTGTTGTAACACGACGATGTTCAATGTTGAAAGCTAACACTTTAACAGCTAAGCGATATTTAATTATATTTTAACTACTTTATTATATTAATAAAAGCTTAGACAAACTAGTTATACCCTTCATGGTTTAAAAGCGACGAGGCTGTGTCAGTGACATGGCAAAACATTTTAATATGGGACTACAGTTTATGAAAAGTTATTGTAAGCCGTTACACAGCCGCATAAGCTGATTTAGAGCCGTTAGCAGTTACACTTCCGTTTCACTGCAGTTGGGGGCATTAAAAAAATTCATTCCATCACATTTTCTGGACACCCTACGTTCCAACACATTTTCTGGACACCCTATATTCTAACACATTTTCTGGACACCCTACATTCTAACACATTTTCTGGACACCCTACTTTTCAAAATATTTTCTTGACAACCTTCGTTCTAACACATTTTCTTGACACCCTACGTTCTAACACATTTTCTGGACACCCTACGTCCCATCACATTTTCTGGACACCCTACGTCCCATCACATTTTCTGGACACTCTACTTTTCCAAATATTTTCTGGACACCCTACTTTTCCAAATATTTTCTTGACACCCTACGTTCTAACACATTTTCTTGCCACCCTACATTCTAACACATTTTCTTGCCACCCTACATTTTAACACATTTTCTTGACACCCAACATTCCAACACATTTTCTTGACACCCTACATTCCAAGACATTTTCTGGACACCCTACTTCTCAAAATATTTTCTTGACACCCTACGTTCTAACACATTTTCTTGACACCCTACATTCTAACACATTTTCTTAACACCCTACATTCTAACACATTTTCTTGACACCCTACGTTCCAACACATTTTCTGGATACCCTACTTCTCAAAATATTTTCTTGACACCCTACGTTCTAACACATTTTCTTGACACCCTACATTCTAACACATTTTCTTAACACCCTACATTCTAACACATTTTCTTAACACCCTACGTTCCAACACATTTTCTGGATACCCTACTTCTCAAAATATTTTCTTGACACCCTACATTCTAACACATTTTCTGGACACCCTACGTTCCAATACATTTTCTGGACACCCTACTTTTCAGGAAAACAAAAAGGACGTGTATGAGAAGGAAGGAAGGAAGGGGAATTGAAGGAGGGAGGGAGGGGGTTCTGGGCGAAAGGAACTTCATGTGGACAGGGGGTAGGGTAACAAAAACGTCAATAGTCCGCACAGTTGTCAACAAGATTAATTCCTTATTTAAAATCAGTATAAATTTTCGTTATTTACTGGTCAAAAACAATATGAAGCTTTTGTAAAATTGCTTCAAGCTGAATAATGAAAATGAAGGTTCATTCATCAGTTTAATTTTTTAGACTTTACAATTCGTATAAGATTTTGTTTCATTGTTCTTAGAAATAAAATGTACAAAAAGAGTACCAAACACAGTACAATAGGATATGCATTATTAAATAAGACAAATTGAGATTTGCATCACCAATCATTGGCAAGTACTGTATTATTAAAGAAAACTAGTTCACAATAATCACAATCGATGTGGGTATAGGGTCACGCGAAGCATGATGGGAATTGGAAGATGTCAACCGTCAGGGAATATCCCGTGGGCCACTTCAATATGTTGACTATAAAACTATCAAAACATCATTAAAATAGTAATCATCATTTCCAGACAGAAGGTGTATAGAATTGAATTTTCATGACGTCATTCGGCCTTATTTTAAAAATCATCATTATGTAAATTAAAGGCGATACTATACAATATTTTACAATATTTACAACCGCCCATGTCCTCAGTTTTTTTAAAAAATTGCAATTTTATACTGTTGTGGGATGCGACTTAATTTACACCACACAATAAATTGCATAAATGAACTAATGAGCACAAACTATATTTGTATTTGATGCATTCATATATTTAAAGCTGTAACAGGAACAGTTGAAATAATTTGTCAGTATTAATTTTTGCTTCCTCTCCAGTCGAAAATCAGAACAAGAATGAATAAAAACTAAAACTAACAAAGAACGTTTTTTAAAATTTAAAATCAACACGTGCAAAGTGTTGTGCGCACGTGCAAAGCGTTGTATGCAAAATTCTGCGTGCACCTAAAGATGCACGTGCACAATTAACTGGTCGCCACACTGTAAAAACTGTTTAAAGATCGTTAGAAATAATTCTTCGTTAATAGTTAACGATTAAAATTCGCTCATGTTGTCTCTTGTTTTTAACGAACGATAACCTAATTTAATAAATGGGAATAAAGCAAATTAAAAAAAAAAGTTCATTATATTAATTTGCATTGATAAAACGAAATTGGGGTCAATTTACAAGCTATTGTTAGTATATCTATAGAATTTAAAAAAAAAATTTAAGTAGCCAGTCCAGTCACGCAATATACACGAAACTGGCCATTTTTATATTATAGACAGCTGGGTCATGCTTAGTTTAATTTAATCGAGCAATACAATAGAAAAAACAATTTATATTCAACGATTAAATATGATAGATAATTGCAGCTGGTCAGTGGAAAAACAATTTATAGACAGTTGGTCATTGCAGTTTTAGGTTAAATCCTAATACACTGAGTCATAAAAAAGTAGAACCCATTAAAACAAATCACAACTTAGTGAAAAATGTGTCGATTTAAATAAAATTTGGCACTTACATAGAACAATAGTGTAGGAACGAAAATGAATTATAAAATGTGCTAGAAATGTTCACCGGTGGCCTTTACGCAAGCCCGGAGTCTAACACGCCATTCCTTGATTGAGGAATCGATTATACGCTGGTCGAGTTCAATCCAAGTTTTCTTAATTCGTAGTCTCGAATCTTCGATATTATTAATCTTTGATTTGTAAACCTTTTCCTGGAGAACTCCCCAAATTTTGTAGCCCACTGGATTCGAGTTCAGACTGTTTGGTGGCCAGTAGTTGGGTCCGATGAACTGTGGCGTTTCCGTTTGCGGCAGTTTAACTGTTTCTCGAGTACAGTCTTGTTGAAAAATGAAAAAATCCGACATTTGTCACATATTGTTGTTCCTACACTATTGTTCTATGTAAGTGCCAAATTTCATTTAAATCGAAGCATTTTTCACCAAGTTGTGATTTTTTAAAATTAGGTTCTACTTTTTTATGACTCACAGTGTAGTTCAAATACGTTGGCCATGTCATATTAAAATGATGATTGAGTAATAAAATACCAATTTAAAGACTTATCAACGATACAGTAATGGGGAAGTAAATTTTAATTTTAGAAACATGCATTGGCTTAGACCATTATTAGTATTATTGTTTAAATTACATTTAAACCAATTAGCCTTATTTCGGTTCAGTACCTTTCTGAACTATCCATATTCAAAACGAAATTATACAATAATAAACAAATCGTAAACTTATAAACAAATTTTTAAAACAACTAACGAACCAAATTATTCGAACCAATCATTTGTCTTAGTGGATAATAAATTATGTAAATAAACTTTTTTTTGTACGATGCAAAAAATTGAAATTTCAACATAACAAATATTTTGAAATTTGCGTTTTTTGTTTTTGTTAAACTGCCTAGATAACGGTAGAAAAAAACAGTGAATTTTTTTAAAAAAATGAAGACTGCCCGCGGTCAAATTTACAACTTTTCGTTCCTGTAGGGTGGGAACGGACGAATTAAGGTTGAATTTATCTGCTGCACAACGAATTAGACCTTTTTCGCTCGCCACAAAAGAGTTATTGCCCTCTTTATGCCAATTAATATCTTTATTACAGATTGAGATTGGCGAACTTGTCAACCATTTGCATATTATTTATGAAATGTGAACATAATAATAATAGAAGGCAGGTGGTGTATCAATAAAACGGACTCGAAACACGAGTTTCGATTAAAAACAGCATCGTTATACCAATCAACCCAAACCCCCGTCATTTTAACTGTCAAATTTTATACAAAATAAGGGGCCATTCAAAAAGGACGTCCTCAAGAGGGGGTAGGGGTGTCTGCTGGCATGTGAACAAGGTGGGGTGGGGGAAAGAAGAGGGAGGGGAAAGCCATTATGGACGTCCACAAATGATGGTATTTTTCAGTTTTTGGATTTTCTGTTTCAGTTTTATAAAGGTCAGTGAAAAGGGAAACTGAAACCGGAAGAATTGTGTCCCCAGTCCCAAATCTACTTGAATTTTTAAAACCTCGGGAAAGTCGGGAATTATGTCTAAATTTGGGATAAATATTAATATTATGCTTGAATTTCCCTTCGAGGTCAGGAAATTGCTGTTAATCAGAAAAATATGGAAAAATGTCGTGCAATTTCTGGACACCCTACTTTTCAGAAAAAAATTAAGGCTGTCTATGAAGGAGAGGAGGGAGGGGGTCTGGGTTAAAATGGACAATGTGGACAGGGGGGGATGGAAGGTCAATTTTTGGAGGAATCTCGTTGACGTCCTTTTTGAATGGCCCCTAAGGAGTTTATGGGATAAAGACACATCAAAACGTACACAGTGTCCCAAAATTAATCTTACAATAAAATGCACGAATTTCATGAAAATGTGCAAATCTTTAGAAATTTTATAAAATTGTGTTTGTAGGAATACAGATTTCGGTACGAATCTTGTCAAAGATTTTGCCACAAATAGTTTCGTAATAGTCGATTTATTCACGAAATCCTAGTTGTGTCTAAAAAGTACATCTGTTTGAGTTTGATGCCACTGAAAACCGAAAATAAACAGATTTTTTGCCTCATATACTTGCGTAAATTTAATATCAGACATAAAAATTTCCATTGTGTGTTGCATTCGGCAAAAATTTAACTCCTTAGCATGTTTATTTTTATCCAGAAATGTTCAGCAAAAATTAAATTGGGACGTTTAGTTATTTAATAGCAGAAATCATCAACTGCAACGCATACTAATGATCGATTATGTTAATCTGAGTTTGGTGCAACCGATTAGCATTGAAATGAGGCCTAACATCCTAGTTCATCGATGAGAATTAAAATGCGAAATGTCTCGCTGAGAAAGGCCACCAACAGTGACTTCTGCCCTCAAGCCCCTAAACTATTAAAATTTGCATTTTAAGACTACAAATTTCGCAATGGCATGTTCTCTTGACGGGTCAGGTGTTGTCCCTTTCTGGGGCCTCAAATGCACAAATTTTTAACAGAGTTTTGACCCCCTAAACTTTACTCCAATTATGCAAAAAAAAACTTCAATAACCCTTTAGTGTCGGCCTCATGACACAAATGGGCCTCGCCTTGATGTTTTATTTGGCAATGCAAACCACCACCAGAGGGTATTTTTTATTCCCCATAAAAATCTAAGAACATTTTCTGTGTTTGACCTAGCTAGTCAACGGCCCATTGACCGCCTTTGTTTGAAAAAAAGCGAGAGTGAAAATATTTCAAATTGTTTTTACCTCAAATACGGTGTTTACTGGTGCATGAATGTTTTCACAAAATTACACTTTTAAAACTAAATTTTTGATGGAAAAAAAATAGTGTAGTGTGTACCACATGGCACTAATGAGATTATTAAATGTGGAGCTAGATATATGAAGGTACGGAATTCGAAACGTTTTAACCCTTTCAAGATTATAAATTCAGTCGAGCAATATCATACTTGTCATTGCCTTTAAATATGGTTTATTACAATTTTTATTAATATACAAGGAGATCAACAATTATATTCTTTAAAACTCAAGTTTTTTTCACTTGTACAGGCAGTGGCGTAGCAAGGAAGGAAGGAGGAAGGGGGGGGGGTGCTAAAGGGGCTACCATCAAAGTATTAAAATGGATTTTTTGGATTATATATTAAACTCATTAGCGTTGAAACTTGATAAATACGCTTATTTTAAGTAGCACAATATAAACAATGTTGTTTCCTAGATGCCAGTGGAGGATGAGGGGAGCAAATTTCGGTAGTGGTGGATGAAAGGAGGGGGGAGAGAGAGCAGATTTGGGTAATGGATGATGGGGGAGAGGGAAGGGAGCACATTTGGGTGGTGAAGGATGGACAGAGGGGGAAGGGAGCAGATTTGGGTGGTGGAGGAGGGGGAGGGGGAAGGGAGGAAATTTGTGTAGTGGTGGATGAAGGAGGGAGGGAGCAGATTTGGGTAATGGATGATGGGGGAATGGTTAGGGAGCAGATTTGGGTAGTGGAGAATGGGGGAGAGGGAAGGGAGTACATTTGGGTGGGGAAGGATGCAAGGAGGGGGAAGGATGCAAGGAGGGGGAAGGGAGCAGAATTGGGTAGTTGCGGAAGGAGAGGGGAAGGGAATAGATTTGGGTAGTGGAGGATGGGGGAGAGGGGAAGGGAGAAAATTTGGGTAGTGGAGGGTGAAGGGGGCAAATTTTGGTAGTGGAGGGTGGAGGAGGGGAAGGGAGCACACTTGGGTAATGAAGGATTGGGGAGA
>JAQGAE010002595.1:0-17209 GCA_034696685.1 Julus scandinavius | reverse complement strand
TACATACTCGGATTTGTATTTTTATTTTGTTTACTACGTACCCATAGTTACTTTTCTACATAGTCACCCAACACTTGTAAACACTTATCTGAACGTGTAATCAACTTTTCCATACCGGTGTGGTAAAAATCCGCCCTAGCATCTTTCAACCACATCATAACTGATTCTTTGACTTCATCATCGATTTGGAACCTTCTTCCTCTGAGGGGGAAATTGGGTGAGTCACTCAGAAGTTGCTGGGAAAGTTTAAGTGGGAAGTTTGGCAACATCCACCATACAGCCCATATTTATCCCCTTGTGATTACCATTTGTTTGGAAAAATTGAAAAACGCCCTCAAAGGAAGAAGGTTAAAACCTGATGATGAAACCAAAGAAGCAGTTATGATGTGGTTGAAAGACGCTGGAGCGGATTTTTACCACAGGTATGGAAAAGTTGATTACTGTACGTTCAGATAAGTGTTTGCAAATGTTGAGTAACTATGGGCACGTAGTGAACAAAACAAAAAATACAAATCCGAGTATGTATCTTTGAAGTCCTTTATTTTAAATAGTGTAACTTATTTTTTGATCCGCCCTCGTATGTTATACTATACACAAGTACGTCCATATGTATCCATGCATATATGTGGCCATACATGGCCAATAACATAAAATACAATTTACAGGAGTACAGCACGACCATAAATATTAATTGTAGATCATGTTTTCTGTCATGGGCTACGTCATAAAATGCCGTGTACGGTATGAACAAATGTTTTCAGGCATATGAGTATGTAGAATATGGCAGATGTTCCCATATACAATATTTCTACTAAGGCACTCATTAAATGCGTATGAAGTTTCAGAGTTGGTATATATACACACGTGTTTTCTACACTATAAAAACATGTAAATGAACTTTAAAAAGAAAGCAATGCCCTCATGTCTGAATATGGGATGAAATGTCAAGTGCAGTGTGTGGCATCACAATATGCGAGTACCAGTGCTAAAATTACCTTGAGTGAAAAAACCATATATGGCAAATATAGGGTCATAAAGGCCGGTTGTCAAAGTTATGGAGAATACATGGACATAACGTTTCCAAACATTTGGAAACTGATATATTGTCATATATAATTTTTCCATCAAAGTATATGTTCCTAAAACTCTTGCAAAACAGTGGTCAAGAGCATTCCTGAACTGTCGTGAATCTTTTGATCCATGGAAGGACGTTGGCTATCCTCGTGTAAACGCCATAGTAGCCAGGTCTGGCACATCCATTGCCCCAAGACACTATACCAAGTTGGACCACTTTGCTACCAGTTTTCAGAACCATCGGTCCTCCAGAATCCCCCTTGAAAACAGATATTCCACATAAACTTTTGAGTTGATTTTCAAAGAAGTTGCATTGGTGTTTGCCTTACTTGACAAGAATCTTTGCCACCACGCCGAAGTCCTGCGCAGAGCATGTTTTCCGTTATATCTCGAAAATGACGATATGACCTTTGACATACTCGGGTGTTGACCACTGGTACGTTCACTTTCCGTAAGCTGTTCGAGGATCTGCTGTCAGCTGGTTATGAATAGAGACAAGAGTTATGTATATTAGAAGAACTGAGTTCCTTAATAAAGCTGTTACAATTTTTTGAACACTGCATATACTACTCGTTAATATGCGCTGTATAAGCTACAACAGCCTTATACTTTCCAGTTGCATGGACATCTTGACTTTCCAATTCGGACATGAATGGTCAAACATTAAAAATATATTTGCATGAGAGACTGGGGAGCATTGAGACACATTACTAAAACATTTTTTGTGCATTCAATAATTGTCCTACTGATCTAAAATTATAAGGATATGTGGTTTAACTAAGTGACTGAGTATGAAATTGTTATGAAGCGAATTCTATCAACTCTACTGTAAAATTTTAGCGTTTCAAAAAATTTATGAATTCTCATTTTACCCCACTCCTATAGGGTAAAGTGAGACACTTCATGAATTAGACAAAATTATGTAGAAAGATGTATTTGTATTTATCATTGTTAGACTAAAAACGTATTGAGTTGCAACTGGCATATGCCGAAATGAATTTATTATACTTTAAAAAGGTAACATCACTGCGATTTTCATCGTTCCGGCTAAAATCGATCAATTTAAATATTTTCGACTCATTTTCATCATTTAGCTATGTTAGACATACAAACTAATAATTGTAAATTAAAATTTAAAGCTTGTTAAGTGATTGTATCTCCCCTTGTACCAAAATCATTTGTCTCAGTTTACCCCATACGGAGATTTACCATAGAAACTTAAATTGCATCAAAGGCATCAAGCCATCAACATGCAACTAAAATTATGTTTCTATTTATTTAGCAATAAGATATGCATTAATTAGCAACAGATAAAATATCCACGACAAAATATTCAGGTAGAAATAATAATAATTTTTCTAAGAAAAAATTGTCGTTTTGCGACACAAAAACCAACTGTTCAAAAATTTCACAAATCTGTTACACCATCTGCTTGCTTATAACTTTGCTACATTGTTTGTTACATACATGGCGTTTTAGATTAAACATGTCAAGCCAGTATCCACAATAGATGTATTTAACAATGGCACTGACTCATTTTACTCATTGTCTCAATGCTCCCCAGTCTTACCTACATTATATACTAATGTATGCCCATGCATATATGACATTTGTCTTACAATATACCAGTTTATCCATATACGGTATAACATGTGCCATATATAATTTTTCTACCAGAGTAGTGTAAAAATACCAAACACTACCAAGTGTTGTTGCAGTTTTCGTAAAATGTGTGGTATTTCACTGGCTTAATTACCTTCCCTTCTTCTCCCCCATCCAATGACAGTGGCTTGTCGTCCATGGAAGCGATTTTTGTTTGACGACAAGCAGATTGGTTGGACAGTAGCAGATATGGTCAATGGCGTAGCCAGTTTTAGAACTGCAACATCGTAGTCGAAGGAATTGAAGTCAAAACCTGCATTCGTCCATACTTGAACCACCCCACGTTCGATTCCCGAATTGAAATCTGTAAGTTTTTGAGTCCCAGACATGACTCGAATGAATGCTGGGTTAATGCTGGAAATGCAAAATTGAGCACAAAGCATTAGTGTCCAAAAGGTTGTCTGTGATATAGGATCAAAAGGCTACAGATACAGAAATTCTACTTATTATGATAATAAACTATTTCTTTTTCTTGGTATTTACTTTTGGACACAATGTGCTGCTGTCAGCACGTGTTGAGAGTTGATCAGACTTCCTCCACAGAGAAGTTTGCCACTTCTGGATCTCAGCGCTACCTGAAAAAGAGTTGAGCTTTTCAAAAAAGGCCATGCTTTGATCTTCATCCAACTCCACAAACAATAATCTCTAGGAATTTTTTGCTTTCTCATTTTTATCAATGCTGATTTATTCAACTGTAAGGGTATAATGCAGTTGCTTGTGCAAGAGCTACCATCACCTATCTGGAAACTTTGCCTGCATGGGTTACATTAATTCTTTCAAGGGCTTTAACGTGCTTAGAGCTAGTGTTGCCACAAGGACCTCGGTTTAAACTCTCATCCGAAAGAGACCCCACTTAGGGACTTTCACCCATCCGAAAAATTCCCAATAGTCATGACTGGGGAGCAAATCCATACCTTAAGTAAGGTTCCTGAGGCCAGCATGTAAATCTATCAACTGACATCAAATGAAATATGGGCATGTGGAATTGGTAGCCAGGCAATGACATTATGACACCGCCATTGGAAAGCTCAGGGACCCTATAGTGCCTTTTTCATAAATTCGTAACTTTTTTGTTTTTTAACCAAAATAATTTCAATTTTGCACAAATATAGGCAACAAACGTACAAACAAAACAGCTATTTCAATTAAATCAATTTGTATTCAAAGTGTCGATTACTGTTTGATCAAGTTCATCCTAAGCGACCAGAATTCGGCGTCTTAACTCTTTGACATCACGAAGTGTTTGGTACACTTTTTGCACCAGATTCCCCCAGAAATGCGGTATTTTTGGACTTGTTTGTGTTCCAGTAAGATGGTGTGGTGCACCAGCACAAACCGCTCGAGACACTGTTCAACTTCTCCATCGAGAGATTCCAGATTTTATACCACCTACCCTTTGGTCACCTATTAGCCCCGATTTGAACCCCGTTGATTATTCCATCTGGGGGAATTTGGTGAAAAAAGTGTTCCGAACAAAGATTCGTGATGTCAAAGAGGTAAAGCCGGGTCTCCACCAAGACGTACATTGTCCGTATATGCACGTTTTTACAAACATGTGCAAAAAAGTTTGCCCTCCGGGTTTGTTTCAGCCGCCATTTTGTAATTATATGTAAATATCAAAAATTGTACAGCTATTGAAGACATTTAATAGCTGTACAATTTTGATATTTACATATATTTACAAAATGCATGGCGGTTGAAACAAACCCGGAGGGCAAACTTTTTTGGATATGTTTGTAAAAACGTGTATATATGTACAATGTACGTCTTGGTGGAGACCCGGCTTAAGACGTCGAATTCTGGCCGCTTGGGATGAACTTGATCAAACAGTAAATTAATCGACTTGTCATGTGTTTCAGCTGGTTTCCGCAGATGGAGGGCAATTTGAGTACAAATTGAAATAGGTGTTTTGTTCGTACGTCTGTTGCCTATATATTGTGCAAAATTGCTTTACTTTGAATAAAAAACAAAAAAGTTACGAATTTAGGAATAAGGTTCTCTTTTTTTTGTGGCCACCTTGTATATGTGTCTATGTTATTTCCCATAATTTCCAAATACGGTAATCTCAAGTGAGCATACAAAATATGGACATAACAGAAAATGACACAAATGAAGATGAATGGTCAGCTATGGACATGGTCCATGGATTGGATTGTTTCCATGTGTGGTGTCTTGGGAGCCTTCACCAGGGAATTCAATGTTTGGTAAACATTGTAGTCTTGCACGTTTGTCATTATTTGATTATGTTTTTCGTGTGAAAATGTCTTTCTTTTTCTTTTTATTCATCATTGTTTCAATCAAAGGTGCTTGAACTTTGGTGGTGGCACGACGAACCTCAGTGCGCATGCCTGATAGTCATGTGGCATTTATAAACCCGTCATGTTTGGCAAAAGGTGACATAGGTCAACTCTATTTTTCCTGTCTAGAATCTTTTTTCAGTCAATGACCACCACTAAATTTTAGATATTGCATCTGCACGTCATTAAGATAACGATAGTGTAGCATTCTGATATATAGTCACAATACAAATGGGATATAAAGATTGAACGAGTTAATATTCAACGTGTTTTACAACACTTTAACGAAATTGAGGTTACTTTTTATTATTGTTAATTGCAACCTCCCCTCACCCAGAGGGCAGCATTTCTGAATTTAGAATGTGCAGTATCTTGGATTCTACTTTGTCACACAAAATAATATATCTTGATGAAAGGTTGGGTTGAACACTGACGAATATGGCGAATATGGGTCATTTAGAAATCTGACCAAGTTTAGGTAAAAAATTCACATTGGATGCGATGGACATTAGTGTCCATTCAATACATGATCATATATATGACCTTATATACATGTATGCATGTATATTTACATTTAAGGACATTTTGACTATATATATGTGCCATATTTGTACTTTTTAGAAATCTATTTTATTCCAGATATTTGTTACAATATAATGGAGCCCACTAAACAGTTAGCACAAAATATAGAATATGTTAAATATTTTTCACAATATACAGATCATCTTAGATATTTTGCACAATATACAAAACCTGTTAAATATATTGCACAACAAATGGAACAACACATATATCGTATCATAACTGAGCCCCTTAAATACCGTGAATAACGTAATGGAACCCGTTAAATATTTTTGAATAACATTGCAACCTCAAATATTTTGAACATATTTTGAATAACAATGGAACCTCTTGAATATTTTGTTCACCATAATGGAACCCACTTGCACAACATACATAACCTCTTTAAATATTTTTCACAACATACATAACCCCTTAAATATTCTGTACAACATAGGGAATCTCTTAAATATTTGTACAGCATAGGGAACCTCTTACGTATTTTGTAAAACACAGGGAACCTCTTAAATATTTTGTGCAACATTAAGTCACCCGTTAAATATTTTGTATAACATTCAGAACGTTTTAAATATTTTGTACATCATAACGGAAACCCTTAAATATTTCGTAGTTTCATTTCTTTTGTGGTTGAAGCCTAAATTTTACCTCAAGGAATCCCAGGATTCCGTGGAACACCTGGTCACATACTCACATGGACGTTTTATATAGTTTCCAGAAAGTCTAAAATTCGAAATATACCTAATTGATGGATACATGCTATAAAGTTATATACTTAAGCATAACCCAATTAAGTAAATATTCTAAGCATGTATCATTTCTGAAACGTCACTTAAGGTATTTTGCATACAAGGATGATATTGTACATGCATGTTTTTACATTTGTAAACCTATAGGAAACGCTAGGAATACCTAAAACAACAGTATAAGGACATTCATTAATTTGACATGTAGTTTACACTGCTTTACCATGTATGGGAATTCCCTGTTTCTTGCTACTTGACCGCCAACGATTCTTGCTGTAAGAACACCATCGTCAAACGATGATACTGCAATGATAATGAAGTGGAGAAAAAACTAATTAGTTCAAAATTCTCAACAATTATTATAACGTTCGCATTATTACACACAAATTTCTATTTTTGGAAATTGCTCATGCAGTTGTAAGTTTGCGTAACAAGTGAAGTTTGTCTGTGGTGAGGATGAAGGTAACTCTTTTCGGTATTTTGAAGGGTTGTTACTCCCTGATATAATTTGGTCAGTAGGCCATGGGAGGCCTGGGGTGTCTTATCATAAGTCATCTCAAACTTTTGCCTCTCTTATGACTCTCTTATTAATTGAACACGTTTTTGGAACTTTCCTTCCGAAATCTTCACAAACTTCCTGCAGTTGTTATTTTTTTTAGTATGCATCATTTCACTTATGTCTAAGAGTTGTGTCCACTTTGCCTGCATCGCCACACTGCACATCACTGAGCAAGAACTAATTTCAGAAAATTTTGAACGCTTGCCAGCTAAGTTATTGTGTTATGAAAATTAGCAAATTGTATATGGACCGTCATTACACCAAATTTCGCGTGATTAGACCGTCTGTAAGATGCAATTTTCTGCACGTCATTTGCCAGTTCGTGTTGATGTAACTGCAGAAAATTGTTTAGTTGGCAAATATGGCTAACGACATGGTTCAATGGACGTTAATCGGTCGTTACCTGACTATATACAAAACACTGTACATGGGAAGTACCATATATGGACATATCAGAAATATCAATACATACATGTATATACCATTTTTGTGATGTTTCCTTATATATATATACATATATATATATAAATATACACATATTTTTTGCAGTTTTGATTTCTGATCATTGTTGACCCTGAATGACAATATTGTACAGTAATAGAATTTCATATAAAGAAATAATATCTATTCTTTATTTTCTTGTGAGATTTGTATTTCAAAAGTTTTATAGTTTTAGGAAAACTGTAAATCTTATTTATGTCTTTGGAGGTTTAAGTAATGAAAATCTGCAGTCCATAGACGCTGCGAATGCTTCAAAGAAGGTTAATTTCAAAATTGTGTCAAAGGCATTATAACTATAGTTACATGTAGTTTAACATAATTAAAAAAAATAACCCTGCTTTCCCTCTCTTGTTATACATTCTTATCGCTGCATTATTGCTACACTGCGTATTGCTACACTAACATTGTAACATTTCTTTGTAGTACATATCAGTATTTTGTTGGCGGAAAATTGTGGTTTTACATAACTAGCTGTGTTTTTGTAAGATGTTAGTTATGTTTATCGACAAATTAACTTCTCTGAATTAAGACGTTTTGATGTTTTAGCGAGAAATAAATTGAACATAAACAACAGTTGTTTTGTACTTACAAAAAAATGCAATCTTATGCATGAATTCATTTTTTTCCAAATTAAAAATCCATGCAATGTGTATTCAGTGTACTTTTCGGTGAAAGCAGACATCAAAGCTGTCAAGTATTAACTAAAAAAGATGTTTGCACTTATAGTGTGATTTTCATAATATGGACAATTTTGATCTTGACATAACGAAATTCATTTTGAAACTTAATTTTAAGTTGTTTTCCAATAACAAGGTGTAGCATGTCGCTAATTTTGGAGGCAGATACAATATTGATTTTTCTTTAGTATATGCACATATGCATGTGTATTGTAAATATGTCACATTTCTACTTAATTTATTCATTAAATTCTAGAAATCTATGTATATATAATTTATTAGAGTTTTTTATGTTTGGAAGAAAAATATATTCAAGTTTCTTTACTAAAGCATCTATGTCCTTATTGGTTTTTCTCCTTAGTTTGAGAGCTTTATGAAATGTTTCATAACATTTAAAATGTTGCTTATATGTCTATTTATAACATAAAAGAACAGGTGGAAAATTTATATTATGATCGTGTATACATGAATACACATTTGTCACATGCATGTAGGGTGTGAAAAACTGCAAATTGTTATGAGAGATTACAATAACACAACTGTAACTGTTTCAGCTGTGAACACGTTTAGTTATTCGCAACAGGTGACCAAAGTTGCTACTGCAAACATTATTTCATGCGTAACAACGATTGTTAACCATGTGCAAAGATCCTAGCATATCACAAGCTTTTTCAGCTGCTACAGCTATTCCTGTAATGGTATCTTTGCCTGAGTAATGGGCATCTCATTTAAGGCATCCTAAATTTCCCAGTATCGTCTGCTCCAAACGTGGCCATTAGCAACAGCAGTGGTGGATTTAATAGAGCAGCAAATGGACAAGTGCCCCCTGGGCCTCTGCCTAAATGGACCCCAGTGCTTTCATAAAAAAATATGTTATTCAAAGTTTAATAATGTACATACCCTTAACCCATTGTATTATGGCGGACCATTTCACCCTACATCATATAACTAGGCCAACATAATCACAAGGGCCAGCAAGAGGGGGAGGGGACACAACTATTGTACAATTAGCAAAGGTCTGGATTTACGTTATGACCTTTCAAACATGTTTTTCATGTGGACAGTAAACGGAAATCCGTGTGTGATAGTTATATAAAATTTTAAAATGTGCCCACTTGGATGTTTGCTACCTGGGCCATATTCCTTAATTAAATCCGCCACTGAGCAAGAGTGCCTTAGCAATGGCTGACCTTTTGTACCAGATTATTCTGTACAATGCGAATTGATGAACTATTCAACAGTCTACAGACTTCACTACTTTTGTTTTCTGTCATTAGTCAGATGACATCCAGGTCGAAGTCATTGGGAGTTTGTACAAATGGGACAAATTCTCCAAAGTGGCGGTTCTTTTTGATGAGAGTTTAAACTGCAGTGGTGTGTATATTCCCCTTGCTCTCTGTATGTTAAAGACCTTTCCAGAGGTAGTGGAAGATCCCCCCTCTTGGAGGCAAAATTCCCCAAGTAGGTGATGGAGACTCTGAGTCTCATACCCTGGCATTGGTGTTTAGATCTTGTGTTACAGAAATAGGCCAATATTAAAAATCAACAAACAAACAAACGATACAGATAGGGCGAATCAACCATAATGCCCATATGACATACATACATTCATTGGCACAACATGTTTTCCTTGATGCTCTCCTCTTACTTTAAAAATGTTATACCATGAATAATTTTTTCCACCCCAGATCACTTGGTTTATATCCGGCCCTAGGGGTAGTCCTTTATCGGTTGTTGCTTCTAAGCAAATGTATATATGGATAGAAGTTTTTCTGCGATGAGAGGTGTCCTGGTAGCTGTCTTTGACCTATGGCAATCTGCTTTAAAAGCAAAATCTTTTTCATGTCTCAGATCCCATGCTGTTTTTTTCATTTATTATTCATGTGAATTATGCTGTTGTTTCTTTCCTTTCTCTCAAAGTATATTTATATCATTTTGGATTACATCCCCCGCTAAATCCCCGTTTCATTTCCACGCGTAGACTCTACAGGGGGGAATTTCAGTCTCGTTAAAAATGGCATTTTCGTTACATGAATAGTAATGTAATTTCAAAGGGAGTCGCCATGATGGAAATCAGTTTCTGGAATTTCAATGTCAAAATCAGATGGCGCTTTGGCCATCTAAGCTGGTGGTTTAGTGAAAAGGTTTTTGGTGAAAACATTATACTATATGGCATGTATAATACATATATGGATGGGAACTATTTCCAGATACATATATCCATGTATGTGTCATATAATTATATGATATTTCTCTATACTGCTAATATTTCTATATACTGCTGACATGTCTGTAAATTGCTTGTATGTCTCTATATTGCTCACATGTCCAAATACTGCTGACATGTCCAAATACTGCTGACATGTCCACATATTGCTGACATGTCCACATATTGCTGACATGTCCACATATTGCTGACATGTCCACATATTGCTGACATGTCCACATTTTTCTGACATCTTATGGCATTTTAGTCCGTTATTTATTGTATTATGCGAATATATGGGCATATATCATGATGTGTACAATGCCTTATACACATACTATATAGCTTTATATATGACACTATACTACATGTAGCAATGCTATGTCCATGAATGACAATTTTACAGCATATTTAGAAGTTGGAATGATATAGTCAAGATTCGTTGCCAGATGCTTTATACTGTAAGTGCATTTTTTTTTTAAAAATCATATTTTAACACAAAAAATGTCATCAATCCATTATACATAAATGCATATAATATTAGATATAGTCATATTAGAAATGTGAACACCTATGGATATAGATGCCTAATTATGACATTTTTGTCAGTAAATGTATATTTTCAGTACATGTATGATAATACATGCGACATATGTATACTATACTAAAATTTTCCAAGATTAAAATAATAATTATACTCACGCTTACTCCATAATTCGTTTATCCTGTTGTATAGCAAGGATTCTAAAAAAGACTAAACAAAATAAATGTGTTAATATCAGAACATCTAGAATAGATTGCATATGCTAATACTTGTCCTATTAATATTAAACAAGAAGGGCGTAACAAAATTAATAATTAATTATTACACAATAGATAAGAAATACATTTATTTTTTGTTCTTTTTTGCCCGGCCTTGAACCATAGACACTCAAAAAATCGCAGCAGGTAAAAAACAAATATATACATACATGTATATGGAAAAGGCCATACATATGCATATCGTACATTTTTTCATATGGACATGCAGTATACCAGTATACCGTAAATGGGAAATAGGCATATATAGATACATTAGAAATTGAACACATTTGGTCGTAAGGTTTAGACCATAAAAATCAGGAATGTTGGGGAATGTACCTGATTTTTAACACTACGGGAATTATGCTTGATTTTTGTATTAAACACTAGTTTGTGTTTGAAATTTGTGTTAAACATTAATTTATGCTTGCAATTTGTATTAAACACCAGTTTAAGCTTGAAATTTGTATTAAACACTAATTTATGCTTGCAATTTGTATTAAACACCAGTTTAGGCTTGAAATTTGTATTAAACACCAGTTTATAGGCTGGAATTTCTTGTCGAGAGCAGGGAATTTTTGTTAATCGAAAATATCCGATATAAAAAGTAAGGACATTCGTTTTTTAAACTCTCTAGAAAAATGTCTAACTCTTCGAAAAATATTGTGGATTTGTTCGTGACACAGGTGCTTGAAAATGTTTAGGATGAGCCTTGAAATCCTTGAAATATGCTTACATTTTTTGTTCAGCTAATTTACTGATATGCTGATATGCCAGCCATGTTTCGCTCATCCCCCGGGATATTTCGATTCAATGCAAATGAAAACGATAGCAAAGCCAAGAAACATGAACATCGAGTTGCTACCTAAACTTTCTATCAGTCTGCTTTCTATGCAAACTATATATATTAAGTATCTGGCATTGTTTGGGGGAAAACTGCTTTCTTCCTACGGAAATGGAACCACTAACCTAGTGACATAGACCCACGGAGGCTAAAGTGGAATTTGACTAGTTTATTATCCTCATACTTTTAATTACTCTCTCATATGTGTCATTAAGTGGGCTATGGCGACATTACCACATACAGTGCACTTAATCCAGTTTACTCCACCCAGTTCCCCACATACATATACTGGGGGGATATGTACACGTATATTGTGTTTAGTTGGGGGAAATCTCTGTGACTACCTGTAATGTACTTCCTGAATTCAGTCGTGAACTAAGTATTCAACTTCTGGTTTCCTCTATTGTAATGTCTCAGCAATTAGTTTCAACTCACTTTTCAACCCTTTCATTAAGTCAAACAAGTTTGATATGTCGTTAGCCTATGTGATAGCTTGTTTTTTCCCGGGTGTAAAAATTATATACATGTGCTACAGAAATAAGTCCACATCGTTATACATGTAAATCACATATCATCATTTATGGAATGCCTCTATATAATCTGTGACATGTATCGAAATGATACCAGCCATATATGCAGTACCATTAATGTCGTTGCCTTTTATTAAATACTCTGTATTATTTTTAGACGAGAGATTATCTTAATATTAAATATCCATAAGGGATTATCCCATATCAACAGTTTGAGCGAGTTTCATATAATGGGGAAGTACTATGGAATTAATTTTTTATAACAAGTAATGTTGTTGAACTGAAATTATTATAGAATGTACGATTTTTCAGTTATTTTTTTAATTACGCAAAGTTGATCCTCAGGTATTTGACATTTGAGAAATTATTTAATTAGTATATTTATTTTTTCCTTTTAAGTTTATTTTTGTGCTGCATGATGGCACAAGTTATTTTTTTCATATAATCCATACGCCTGAATAAAGTTCATTTACTTCCATTGAAAAGATGTTCACAAAATGCGCTACGAAGGCAAGACTAAACACAAAAACAACTTGAAAATCTTCTTTTTTATACATGTTTTGAAATTACTATATCTGGTTTTTGTTGACAATGGGTATTAATTCCCACGTGTCACACCATTATTGAAGTTTTTAGGAAAAATGTGTGTCGCAAAAAACTGTATTACCGGAACAGAATTTATCAAGGTGTTCATAAATGCGTGGTTTTAAATTTGTCGAACAGTTCTGTTGTCACCATTGATACGATTATGACAATTGCATGATAATTTCGTGTACAATTTTGAAATTATATATGCAGGTCGGATGTATGGCCATATGTAGACATACATTTTTTGTTCTGCATGGAAAGCTATCTTTAAGAGATATTCTGACATGAAAATTCACATAGTATAGTCTAAATTTGACTTGGAATGGCTTGATATGATATTTGATTATCTCAGAATTTCTGATTAACTTAATTATTCCCATAGATGACCAAATATGGCAGTGTCTGTTATATTCTGTTTATTTCTTGAAACATGTGCCCAAATATTTCTTGAAACATGTGTTCAAATATTTGTTGAAGCATGTGTCCAAATATTTCTTGAAACATGTGTCCAAATATTTGTTGAAGCATGTGTCCAAATATTTGTTGAAGCATGTGTCCAAATATTTGTTGAAGCATGTGTCCAAATATTTCTTGAAACATGTGTCCAAATACATTATCACCGATATACAGTATGACAATATATGATATAATGTATACATGTGTGTCCACAAATGGTTTCAGACACGTATATAGTATTTGAAGAATATCGTATAATTTTGTATGTGAACCTTTGTAATATAAGGACATACATGAGGCATGATCTTATGCTGTATAATTTGTTCATACGGGAATGAGCATACATTTGCAGCATATCTGGAGTATATCATATATTTTTTATGAAATATGATATCAATTACTAAATATGATCATATATGAAACCCAATATGGCCCTATATAAGCAGGATACGTCAAGAATGCTTTACAATTTTGGTAAAAATGTCTGTTAGAATATCATATATTTTTTATATGAACATAAATACCTCCAGTCATATATCGAACACAGAATGGCCCTGAGTAATCAGAACACGTCAAAAACACATTAACATTTTAGTAAAACAAAGGGGGTTGAAATTTGACAATGTCATATATGTATATGCAAATACAGATTTTAAACGTATCTGCAGAAGATAATATAGTTTAATCAAAACACGTCAAGAATACTTTAAAGTTTTGGTAGTAATTTGACAATATGTCATATATCTGTTAGAATATCGTATATTTTCATATATGAACATAAATGCCCCCATGGTCCTTTGTCAGAACGTCACAAACACATTAACATTTTGGTAAAACAAATTAATAGTTGTAAAAATATGACAATGTCACGTATCATATATATTTTAATCAAAACACGTCAAGAATACCTTAGTTTTGGTGGAAATTTGCCAATATATCACATAGCTATCTGGTAGAATATCATATATTTTTATATATAAACGTAAATGCCTCAAGTCATATATGGAACACAATATTCTCTGTGTAATCAGGGCACGTCAAAAATAGCTGTTGTTATAAAGAGTAGTAAAAACGTGACATACCTGTTTTCCATTGTTAATCCTTACAGAACACATTAATATAATGCATATCTTCAATGGAACTTCAAATGTTGTTTTCATTGTGTATTTTTTTTTCTCTCCTATGACTTTGTGTGTGATTACTGTGACTAGCTATGTCCACATGAGTGCAATTAACGTCGCATTCAGAGAATGAAGATGGAAAAAAAGCTGAACCGAAAATGGTGAGGTCCACGCGATATCTGACATTCTATCACGTCTGCAGGACGATGTTTTTAACTTTACCTCTTTTCATCTGCTGTTGTGCTCCTTTTTTTGACGTCACATTGGTTGGTTACTCCTCCAGATTCAACGCCCTGTTTCCTGTCTTCCTGAACCTCATTTCTGATTCCATGTAACATGCTATACTCGCTTTCTCTGCAGCCATTTTTTACCCTTTTTATTGATACCTGTGGAGTTTTTATTTTTTTTATTTTTTTTTATCCATTTGACCGTAGGCTGTTGGTCAATCATTTCACTGGTCAAATGTAAACAAGGAGCGAAATGTAAATCTAGATAACATTCACATATCTCAACAGATTACATGCGTGTCGTGTTTTGTACGTTCTTGTCAAAAAAGTATATTTAATTATAAGCTTAATTGTTTTGTGGGTTATTTTTGTATGCTTTTACAAACTACTGTTACTATGTATATTTCGGTGAAATAATTACATATGTGTGCTATATTATGACCCATATATATTCATACAGCGTTTTATGCTCTAGTATGGAATGGTATCGTTCCACTTTGCCGACATTCTATTTCGCCGACACATTGCGTCCGTGGAATATTTCGGTTAGATTAGGTTAAAGGCAAGTTAAGCAAAACTGGGCTCAAATAACATTATAGTAAATTATCGCTAAATTATTTTATAATGCGATTTAATGGGAATTGGTAGGGAAACTGCCAAATGATTGTCGGCGAAGTAGGTTGTCGGCGGAGTAGGTTGTCGGCAAGGCACCTTGCCGACAGTGGCATCTAAATCATACCAATATGCATATATAAGGACATGTTTTACATGGTAGTGCATTCGCATATACATATGATCATTTAAGGGCATATGGTATACATGTCATAAATTCCCATTTGTAGCCATTTTTGGGAAAGTAAACCAATATATGAGTTATTTATCTTCAATTTGTGATATCCCCATATATGCAACTTCCCATGTGACAATTTTTTAACCTGGGATTTTATTGGCTATCAAGTATGTACTAAAGTATCAAGTAAACAAGGAAGTGTTAAACAGTTCCCATATCGGAAAATAATAGAATGAAATCGGGGTGAAAGAATTATACATGGCACATATCAGAAATTTGACATTATACTGTATATGGATATACATGCTGTGTATATTGTATGCTATATAATGTATCCTGCATGTCCATCAATGGTCATATATGCGAATGTATGTGTCCCTGATGTGTACTTTGTTATTTCCATATAAATTTGTACATATAAATATACATGCATGTGCAGTAAACATATACGTTGTACATTCATGTATGTGCCACTGCCATATTAAAATACCATACATAGCCATACATGTTATAAGACATACATGAAGAACATACAGTGCATGTTCAAGTATTTTATCTGGGACATAAGATATGCATGTACTTCCATATACAGGTACTTTCCATATATGTCTGCACAGTTGGGGAAAAATCATGGGCCATTAGCATACATAATGCAATGTATTGTATACTTTATAACTTAATCAATACTACACCAAAAATTAGACAGACTAGACATGCACATATATCTACATCTGTCACCTATTATCTGTAGTTACACAAATATTGTTTGAGTTTAATAATTACACCTAATTGTATGGCTCCTACAATTAATAAATAGTTGTAAAATAGCACTAGTTGCTGTTTGACCGGATAAACCCCTATTCCGAACAAGCCTGAGGTGTGGTTAGCTACAAGCAAGGTAGTTTAAGGAAATGTTTATTTGCATATGCTAATTAGGACGGGATTGCTCAGGTATCTTGTCATATCTAATCCAGAACATGTTTTGAAAAGGGTGATTAATCATAGAATGTTAACTGTATCAGATATTACATTTTGCATTGATTACCAATTTAGTATTTAATCAAAACTTGAATTTCAAAGTAAGTTCCAGTGGCGTTTTATATTTTATCTTATTTATTTGCAATATATTCGCTAATTACGAAATTAATTGTCATATGTGTGTACATAAAATGACCGGATTATGCTAAGATGGCCGCTTTGTATTTTTGTGTATGTAAATGTTTTAAGACATACCGGTATATGGAGAAAGAGATGCATGTTTTCAGACATACGGTGTATGGAGAATGTATGGACAATTAAATTTATGGATTCAAACATGTATGGAAAAATGTATGGATTCAACCGTATATATGAAAATATGTATGGCTTTAATTGTATGTGGAAATGTTTATGGATTCAAACGTATGTTAAAATATGTATGAATTCAGACATCCATGGAAAAATGTACAGAAACATGGACATATTTATGGATTGAAATACACTTGAGTGCAAAAAATTCGACTCACCTGCATGAATCAAGTAAAAATGTGTTTTTCTCAGCAACCAAATGTC
>JAQGAE010002594.1:0-17212 GCA_034696685.1 Julus scandinavius | reverse complement strand
AAAAGAGTTCTTGAGTTTCAAAGGCAACCGTCGAAACTAAGGTGATAATCATTACAAACAATTGAAGATATCATATAAACATCAAGTTGTTTTTTTTTTTACCAGAAATCTGTTTTTATTATACATTATTACTATTCGGGTATACCCTTTGAGACGGGTACTCACTAGGAGTCGTTATTGTGTTTTTATGAGACATACATACACTACCCTTCATTCCACTGGCAGCAAATATGCCACTAGTGATACTAAGCATTAGATTTCTTTTTTTTTATTTGTTAATAACTACACCGCAAGGTTTAGCTGGTTCCCGGAAAAGTTCTTGAGTTTCAAAGGCAACCGACGAAACTAAGGTGAAAATCTTTCAAAATAATTAAAGATACAATATAAACATCAATTTTTTTTTTCAGAAATCTGTTTTTATTGTACTTTATAACCATTTGTGTTAAGTGCATGATGCAAACAAATATACAAATTTGAATCCACGAAAGGCCGGTACAGTATTACGATAATACAATATCTAAATACTAAATAGTTGAGCATCAAGGGAGGATGGGGAGGATATTGGGGATAGATTCCCCCCGAAATCCAAAAAATTCACATATTTTAACCCGAATCCGACAATTGTCCGCCATTTTTGGACTCAAGTCATTTAAATAATATTATTAAAAACAAGTTCATATGCACAAATAATATTCTTGTTTGTGATATAGCCTACAGTTTACCAATTTAAGACACGATATAGTATAGTTGACTACACTAACAACACTTAATTATCTATTTTGTGTTAGCAACTTAATTTTAATTACAGTTTGAGTGGAATATCGGTGTCATTGTGAGTGACTGTGTTAATTAAGTTTTTAAAAAAACATAGCAGGCTGATTATTAAGTTGATAATTTTGTATGTGCCATTAAATGATGCTTTTAATAACCATAAGACCCTTTGAAAAATAAGGTTCTCCACACCAAGGCTAAGAAGTTGATCAGAATGAGTGGTTTAAGAATGTCAACACCAAAATTAACAACTACGAATATAATTTAACCGATAATTGATCAAAGATCATTGTTTGGTGCTCCAAAATGTGACATAAAACTTTTCCTCCTACTCAATTTGAACTTTTTCTCAATCCCCCTCTGCAAAATCATTGTTTCTTGCCATCACCCACGACCTTATTTCACAGATTAAAGTACTGTAAGAGAAAATAGTACTGGCAATCTAGAAAAGAATTACCAAAAATAACAACATGAAATCAATTTTAAGATAACCTGCCCAGCTATTGCAATAATGAACAACAGGAACTTACTGAGAACAAAAAACTTCTGTCCATAGGAAAGAAGTTACCGAAAGTGATGCCATTGTTACGGTCACTGATGCTTTCAATGTACAAACTGTATTGCTCATGAATCTGAAAATACATATGTTTAAACAAACGATCAACAATTCAAATTTAACAACTGCTGCCATCAAACTATTTTAAATTTTTTTTAACTAATATTATACACCGGCGCCGCGCTTTACGGCCTAGATACGTTCTGGAAAAGTTGGCCGTAAAGCAAAAAGCCGTGTAACGAATCAATTATTTTGATACACAAAATCCTAACAGTACAGCATTTTTTTTTGGCCGTATAACGAAACATTGCAGGCCGTAAATCGAAAAAGTGCCATATAGTTGAAAAAGGCCGTTATAGCGAAATGCGTTATAATGACACGAAAAGTTATCTATGAATTTATTCAAATGTTTTAATCTTTCTCTTAATTCGCATCTTGTTTCCCAAAAAATAATAACCAAAAAACAACTACTAAAGGTAGACATTAATCACTTAAAATTTTTGGCCTTGGCTTCATGCCAAAGTGGATGTTTGCTATTGGTCCTTCTTTTTGAATGCATAAAATTGCCTTCACCCTACCATATGGCATTTATTTGCTGACTGTATAGTGAGTTGAATTAAAGGGATTATTGCAACAATGTGATAAACCACGCATTTCAAATTGTTCAGGAGAGCGATTTTTAAGTTTTAAAAAATAACATAATTTTAATGAACTCTCCAATTAACAATTGTTTATGTTATCATAATCTTTAAACATAATAGGCGCCTTTTCCAACATTCAGAAGTCAATTAAATCCTGAGGAATATTTATTAAATTTTTTTTTTTACTCTGATTCAAAGAATTTTGTGGCTTATCATTATTTTGCCCAAAAATAATTTGTCAAATGTTTTTTATAGATAGAACCAAATTGTAAAAAATAAAGTAAAATGCACAAATACTGCAAAATTAAGTTTCACTTTAATGTTTAATAATCATTTTTTTTTTAATTTCTGCACTATATTATATATGATCTCGACATGATCATAAACTTTTCTGGCAAGACTATGATAAGCCACATTTAATAATAAAATGAGCCGCACACGACTAAGACACTATTTTCCAATGAATCTTGCTCAAAATAGAAACTGGATATAAGCTTATCAGTATTAGTAGAGTATTGCATAGTTGCAGCTTATGTTAAAAATCTTAAATAATTTTTAAGGATAATTTTTGCCTGAAGGAATTTTGGTAAATTGAAATTGCAAGAACATGATAAGTTACAAATTATTTTATTTATAAGTTATGGATCTTGAATGAAATGATTCATCTTGTTCTGTGTGGCACATCCTGGGCTGTATAATTTTCAAATTAACTTAAACTATCATTATTCTCACCTAATATATCACTAAAATCAAGCAATTTTCTCTTTTGATGCAACATGTTGTCATTATTACACGCAATATTTGCTTTTTAGTATAAAAAACTGTGATTTACATGTGGGCAACAAGATGATTATCTGTATTGTCGTGCCTTATAGGATAAAATAAAAAAGGTAACCAACCAAATAGCTAGAAACAGTACTGGGGAAGGGTTTAATGCAAAAATGTCATGTTTGTAAAAAGTGTGGTTTATTACATTGTTGCAATTAGCCTTTCAATTGAATTGAAAGAGCAGCCGTATAGCGAAGTGTAGGTGTACTTTATTAAGGCGATATGTTTAGCATGCAAGTTGATTTAAGTTTAATAATAATTTAAATATGTTGTAGGAATTAGTCATAATATTTTTATTTAATATAAAATTTGTTGGCTTCTAGCCACACTTGCATCCCCGTATTCTTCCATCAAACAAATTGAAATGGTATCGCTGTTAAGGAATGATGTTTTTATCTGAAATTAAAAAATGTTTGATGAAATAAACGATTTTTATACTGTGCTTTATTTCAAATGCTAATTGACACACGATGTCTTAATGACCTAAGATTAACTCTGGCTTGGATTTATATTACGAAGTGAAATATTGATACGAGTCAAAGACAAAGAAAAATACACAATACCTCACTTTACAGCCTAGATATGTTATGTAAAATTTGACAATATAGTGAAAAAGCTGTATAACGATTCAATTTTTTCTGAATTTTCATTTTTTCCCTTCTTAAACGAAGTGAAACCCGTAATTTGTTTTATTGTTAGCCAAATCTGACCTAGTTTGTGGAAATTGGGGTAACTTAGCATATTTTTTGGCCACTTTCTTTAACTACAGCATCTTTTGTTGGCCGTATAACGAAACATTGTGGGCCGTATAACGAAACATTGTGGGCCGTATAACGAAACATTGTGGGCCGTATAACGAAACAGTGCCATATGTGTCATATTAAAAAAAGGCCGTTATAGTGACGTATAGGTGTTCTGGATCTTAAATTAAATTTTTCTATCAGAAACTGAAGGTAAACAGGCCGGTATATTTTTAATAACCTTGTTTTATGGATTTGCACCAACCTTCTCGTTAGCAATGGCGGGAAGAATGGCTAAACCGCATAGCAACATTACATTTGCCCACCAGGCTCTTCTATAAGTATACCATTTTGCAGTATCTGAGTGCATCATTTCAGCCATAAGACCAGCTGACACAGCGATTAGAACAATGCTCATCCATGAAATAGAAAAAAATATTGGCCAACGAATTAAATCATTGACTTTTGTCGCAAAAGAGTTCAAAGACCGATGACGACGCAAGAGTTTTTTAAGATGGATTCTTGGTGCTACTAAGGTTATTGGAGACTTAGCTTCCGAGGACAATTGTGATAACAGCAGTACACATGTCAAACATAGTTCCAGGTAAATATTGAAGAATGCGCTTAACATCATGGTCATAATGTACATGCCGACCAAATTTGCATAGTAGAATATATAGAATAAGATTTTGCTAGCTCCCATGTCTTGGATCGCGCGTTCAAGAATCTTGTCCATTACAACGATCTCTGTAATTTCTTCAGTCGAGTTCGTTGCGTTATTGACGATCGAAATGATTGTACCCAAAAATGAAAATATTGACATTATTTGAATTCGTTTCCTGATTGTTTGTTGCTTGGCAGTTTCTTGGATTTTACAAACTTCTTCGCTAAGCTGCTTACAGATGGCTTGCATCGTTCTCCAGGTACAGCAAAGTGCCAGGTGCCCGATAATAAACAAGACGTTTGTGAAGAGCAAGAGTGACCAGCAGCATTTTAAGTCGAAGTTGACCAGTGAAGCATCATTTTTGTAAGGACCTATGAAGGCAAATGCTGTTCCGAGTGACCGACCAACGAGCATTACTAACATAATGGTTATAATGGTTATCTTCCACAAAGTGCTAAAGATGTACGTCTTTGTAGAGCTTTGCTTCCTGTCATATATCTCCACTCCGAGATAACGTAGCCCCCAAAGCATAAAACGGATTTCTGGGATGGTCTGGAAAACAGTTTTTTCGTCAGGAATGGACATTTTTAACAATTGTACTGCAAGCTCTGGAGAAAACTTGTTAATAATGATTGTTTTGCCCTAGCTTGTACTTGTTTTTGTTGCTGTTACTAAGCAACTGAAGATGTGCGAAAACCCTATTTATGCAATTAGTCCACTTATTTCTGGAAGAAATATCGAATATCAAAGACATGCCATGGCTAGATATATAATTTACAGAATAATTAGTCGATTATTAATATCTACACAGCATTTTTACTTAGTTCTGGACGAGTTCTTGAGTTCCAAATCAAGCTGGCGAAACTTCCTGAGTATGTAAATTCAAATTTAAGCATAATGAGTAAGTCTGAAATTAAAAAATGTTTGATGAAATAAACTATTTTTATATTGTGCTTTATTTCACATGCAATTTGACACATTATGTCTTAAAAGACCTAAGATAAACTCTGACTTGGATTTATATTACGAAGTGAAATATTGATAAGAGTCAAAGACAAAGACCAATAATTGTTTAACTTGATTCTAATTTTTATAAGCATACCATTTTGCAGTATTTGAGTGCATCATTTCAGCCATAAGTCCAGCTGACTCGGCGAATAGAACAATTGTACTACAAACTCAGTGGAAAACTTGTTAATGATGAGATCCCGTTTTCCCCTTTCATGTATTTCGTTTTGTTACTAAGCAACTGAAGATGTTTTAATGTGAACCCTATTTATGCAACTATTGAGAGTCCACTTTTGCTTCACTTATTTCTGGAAGAAATTTCGTACATCAAAGACAGCCTTTGCAACTAATGTGGTAACTTCTTCGATTGGCTAGATATATAATTGAGAGAAAAACTGATTATTAATATCTACACCGCATAGTTTACTAAGTCTAGAGTTTCAAAGGCAGCCGATAAAACTAATGTGGCAATATATTCAATTTCCTGAATATGCAAATTCAAATTTAAGCATAATGAGAAAGTTTTCAAAGGATCCTTTACAGATGGATTGCATTGTTCTCCAGGTACAGCAAAGTACAAGGTGAAAAATGATAAACATGGCGTTTGAGAAAAGCAACATTAACCAGCAGCATTTTGAGTCGAAGTTGACCAGTGAAACATCATTTTTGTAAGGACCTAAGAAGGCAAATGCCGTTCTATTACTATTGGTCAGTTATTAGAATATTTAATTAAGCATGTCGCTACTTACATTATTGTAAAAGTAATCTCATGAAAATGGGTAAAACTTCTATTTTTATAGATATTGAATTAAAATCTTGCTGCCCCTGTAAAGAGGCAACGTGCATTACACGATGCATTGCTAGAAAGCCAGCTTTAAGGTTGCGACTTGGGAACATTGTCCCATGTTAGTCTATGGCGATTAGGCTTAATGTCATAGGGCAACAAAATAATTTCATGTTATGGGCTAGATTTATGTTTATGGTATGTAACATATATTTAAAATTACCAAATATTTTGGTAACAATATACAACAGTGCAAAATTGTATATTCAATATGTAAAGGGCCTCATTTTTATGACCTCATTTTTATGTTCAAACGGCAAAACAATTCAAATTATTTCTCGTAATTTCACTATCCAATGCAAAGTTTTCGGCTGTTTGTTGTGTTATACAATAATTGTACATATATTTCCATAAATGTCTGTAACCATGTACGTACATGATCATGTAATGCAGTAAACAGCATCGTACAGCAATCGATATTACTGTATGTCAACAAACTATATTTAGTTTCATCAAAAATATTGAGCATGTATATTAGAAATTATAAAGGGACAATATCTGTATGTCAATTTTATTAAATAAACACTAAACACAAATACTAATTTCAATAATGTCGTGAGTTACATGTTATTGTCATGAATATTTACAATAACTTAGATAGAGTAGGAGCAGTGTCAACTTGCAGAAGCCTTAACTTGCAGAAGTCTCGACTGGTAGAAAGTTCAATTTCAGAAGTCTCAACTTGTAGAAGTCTTGACTACGCAAGTCTAAACTTGTAGAAGCCTTAACTTACAAAAGTCTAGACTGGAAAAGGTCTCAACTGACAGAAGTCACAACTTTGATGTTTTAGCTTGTAACAATTTGGACTAACAAAAGTCCTTAACTTTTAGAAGTTACAATAGAAGCAGAGGAAGAATATTTGGCAATGATGATTGGGTTCTTCAACTATGATAATAACCCTTTCTTACCGGAAATGAGATTTATGCTCACTGGTTTTCGATGCTTGGGATACCAGTTATGCAAAGTCCACCAAAATAGGACAGTGTCCATACTACAACTGGCATGGAAGATTACAAATTGTGTGATTCTTGGATTGATACTGATTGGAAGGAGCGTCTGCTTAGCAATGATCATTTTAGGTCCTTACAAAACCGATACAACACTGGCAACCTTCGATGAAAAATGTGGCTGGTTAAGTATGTACTTGATGAATGTAATGATGCTTTATTTATACATTCAAATCTGGTTGAACTTGGGAAAGTTCCGAGAATTTTTCCAACTTCTCAGCAGTGTGATTCGCAATACCCCTGATATGAGGACATACGTTTGGAGATGGTCCATCATCTTGTTCACGGTACTCTTCGGCACATGTATTTCGGAAGTAATTTCAGGTTTGATTATCGACTTTAGTGACCAGTATTACATGTTGAAGGTGAAGTTAAGATTGGCAGAACAAGTTCCAGAACTGCGATCCATTTTGGAACCATTCTACTACATCGACGTGATTGGTCTGACGGTGATGATGTCAGTTGGGTCCTTTTCGTGCCTTCTGTTCCTTGGACTTTGTGATATTTGTAGAAAACTCTTCGTCCAACTGTCCACGGATGTTCAAAGTCCATCCAACATGACAACGTCATCAGTAAACATCAAAAACCTCTTGTACCGCCATCGTTCCATATGCGAACTTGTCTGCATTATCAATGACATTTACAGCAAAGTGACTTTCATGTGGACTTTTGGATCAATCGTGTTCATCGTTATGTACACTAGAGTTCTGCTTGACGAGAACATCCAATCAGAAATCTCCATTTGGATGACGTTTGCGAGTCTGTGGTGCGTCCAAGTTTTCATGCTCATCGTAGAAACAATGATGATTTCCGCAGTAAATGAGATGGTTAGTAGACTAGTGTACATGCATGGGAACCAAAAACATGCATGTATATGGGTCATGTGTGGACATGTATAGCCTTATATATGCATGCATGACCTATGTATAGACATATAAGTGCATGTGTAGACAAGTATGGACGTATAATTACGTGTGTACGGCATGTGTGGGCATGCATGGACATATCATGACCTATGTATAGACATGTAAGTGCATGTGTGGACATGTATGGACATATAATTACTTGTGTACTGCATCTGTGGACATGTATGGACATCTAATTACATGTGTACTGCATGTGTGGACATGATTGGACATAATTGCGTGTGTACTGCATGTGTGGACATGACTGGACATATAATTGCGTGTGTACTGCATGTGTGGACATGATTGGACATATAATTACATGTGTACTGCATGTGTGGACATTATTGGACATATAATTACATGTGTACTGCATGTGTGGACATGACTGGACATATAATTACATGTGTACTGCATGTGTGGACATGTATGGACATATAATTACATGTGCACTGCATGTGTGGACATATAATTACATGTGTATTTCATGTGTGGACATTATTGGACATATAATTACATGTGTACTGCATGTGTGGACATGACTGGACATATAATTACATGTGTACTGCATGTGTGGACATGACTGGACATACAATTACGTGTGTACTACCTGTGTGGACATGTATAACTTTCCAAATGCTATACATGTACGTGAACCAAAAACATGCATATGTATGGGTCATTATGGGTCATGTATTGGTCATGTATGGGACATATAAGACTAATTCTGTCCATAAACTCAACATGGTAAAACTTCTTTTCCACACCTTTTTTAAAATACATATTGATGTGGGGCATTAATAAAAACTTATCATTTTAGATAATTGGTTCTTTAGTTAACAAGTCCATGATTTCACGTTGCCAAATGAAGCAGTCTGAGCTGGTAATTTATTATAAAATCAATTTTTCTCATGATCCTTAAATTTATTTTAATAAGTAATTCAAGTAATATCATTTCAAGGTTCTGCAACAATACCACTTATACATCACACAAATCAACACCATGAATATTGGCATCACTTGCGGTAACATGTTCACTATCAAGAAGAATTTCATCTTCACCGTATGTTTCTTTACTTTTACTTTGATACATTTTTTGAATATTTTTTACATTTTTGAATATTTTTCAAATTTTTTAATTATTTTATTTTACAGGTAGGAGGAACGATTGTCACTTATTATCTTATATTACGTGAAATGAAATAACCGATTTATTAATTGCAAATGTACAATATGATAACAAGAAACAAAATTTGTAATGATTTTACTGAAAATATATTACTAAGTTGAAGCCACACTGATCAACTATATGGTTATCTAGTGCTAAACTGTCCAGTGTGGAATTATTTCTTCTTGAAGTTGATTAAATTTGAATTCGTAGTATTTCACTTTGTAGTGAGTAAGCCACTTGGGAAGAGATTGTGCAGGACCACGTGGGTGGTCAAGTGTTACGATGGACACCACAATCTATTTGCACACGTACACGAGGGACATAACATCAAGTGCAGCCAATAATGGGAATGTTAAATTTGAATAGCTATTGTTTGTGTTTGATTAATTTTATTAAGTGCATCGGGTAAACACTTGAAGAAAGTCTAAAAACAATATTAAAATTATAATAATAAATTGATATGGTTTTAGTGATCACTTGCATTCTGAACCTTTAGCTAAGCAATGCATTTTAAAAGTAAGGACCTTGATAGTTTCTTGCCAGAAATCCAGCCCATGTTGTGGACTTTTCGGTTAATCGGATTTCAGCCATCCGGAAGTGGCTCCAGTCCCACCATGTCCAGAATGTGGTTCACATGGAGGATGACCATTTTATGCCTTCTTGTAGTACAGTTCTTCTGTCGTCTTTTTTGCATTGGAGCAGTCATCATGGTACCCGACAGCCAAGACAGTTTCGAAGAAAAATGCTGCTGGCTGGCCTTACTACTGTCCAGCCTGGTTGTTATCCTCTCCTACATTAACATATGGTCTCGTCAAGCCAATTTCACCAAGTTTCTTAGAGACTTGAGCCATTATGTCAACGATGGTAGCCTAATGACCCCAGAAACCTCTTCAAGAATTAGGAAGAAGATCAGGCATTGGTCAGTCTTCCTGATGATGACTCCAATCGTTGTAGCTTTTGGCATAATATTTACGTATTTGTTCTTAAATTTTAAGGACATAGCAATGATGAACAAAATAACTCTTCGGGTGATGGACAATATACCGCTCTGTGTGATATCTTATTGGATAATGATCACAGGAACCGTTTTTATGGTCATTGTAGCAAGCATTACAAACGTAATGATCATCAGTTTTTGCAACGTGTGCTATTCTCTCTTTCTTGACTTGTCCAGGAGTCAACAACAGTCCATAAGCCTAAAAGATTACCTGTCCTGCCATAGGTCACTAGTCAAACTGTTGAACATAGTTGATAATCTGATTGCTAATCTGAATCTAACAGCAGTGGTCAATGAAATTGTTTACATCATCCTTTATACGAAAATAATTTTGGACCAAGAATTCAGAAAGGATTTTCAAACTTGGATGTTTTTTGTCAACTTTTGGGCCTTGCAAATCGTCATACTCTTGTCGAGGACCATTCAGGTGGCGAGGGCCAACGAACAGGTAAAGAGCACCATTATCACTTCCGGATAATTTACAATCGTCAACATTAGACAGGTCTCTTTGATATTACAAACCAATTTATAATTTCAGGTAATAGCATCTCTTGTGAAAAACAACATCATTTCTTGTTATCAGATTGGGTATTTTGGAAGCGTAAGTTTATGTACGATTTAATGTAAAAGTTCATTTTATTTTAAATAAAATCAAACAAATAATGTTGGTTTTTAAAAAATTAAATTCAGGTTCACCAACAATACCATATGTACATCACTCAAATGACAGCAATGAACACCGGCATTACTTGCGGTGGGATATTCGTAATCAATAACAGCTTCATATTTACTGTAATTATTGAATCTGCCAGATGCTAATTTACATTTGGGTACCAAGAATTAAAATTATGCTTATTTAATCTTTTTTTGTATTTTTTCAGATTGCTGGAACTATTGTCACTTATTATTTCCTAATAAATGAATTCAATTAGGTGTTTACTATATCTTGTTTACTTGTATTGATACAAATCATTTCATACTGCAATTCAATTTAGAATAAGTGTAAGTAGATGCATAATGTTTGGGTGAAAATGTGACTTAACCATAATTTTAGAGGACATTTATGCATATGTGTATAGCAGTGAAGCTCAGGTGTTAGGCAGTGAAGCTCATGTGTGTAGCAGTGAAGCTCACGTGTGTAGTAGTGAAGCTCATAAGTATAACAGTGAAGCTCACAAGTATAGCAGTGAAGCTCACGTGTATAGCAGTGAAGCTCACAAGTATAACAGTGAAGCTCACAAGTATAACAGTGACGCTCACAAGTATAACAGTGAAGCTCACAAGTATAACAGTGAAGCTCACAAGTATAGCAGTGACGCTCACAAGTATAACAGTGAAGCTCACAAGTATAACAGTGAAGCTCACGTGTATAGCAGTGAAGCTCAGGTGTTAGGCAGTGAAGCTATTCTGTATTGCAGTGAAGTCCACACTAGGCTAACAAAGATGTTTTGACTTCGAGTGTAATACCTGAATTCTCGAAATAAATGACTATGTTCAAAGCAGTCAATAACAATCAAAATGTCATGTAAATCGACAAGTTAAGCCAAATTTTCTATTGCATACACAGTGACTACAACGTAGAAAATCATTTGGAGGAATTAATGAATAGATTCAACATTGCACCCAGAAAATAAACAAGTACACAGTTACTATTGACGAATAAGGTAATGGATAACCATAACACGAAAAATGCTTGATTATTTACTTAATTATTGATATGAACAAGAATTCAAATATTTCTTCAATACTCTGTTGCTATGTGTGATCAAATGTGTCCAGTTATTTGAAAATATAGTTTACTAAATCAGCTTTGTGCCCTTGGTCATACATGTAAAAAACATAAAAATACAGGTGTTGTTTTATGTTATCTTCTTTCGTAATGTTGCCCAGATGTTATTTTGTGAAATAAGTTAGTAATGTTTTTCCTGGAAAATTAAATATCATCACCAACCTTGAATAGCTGGACGATGACTAAGGCACATATTTTTAATAAAAAGTTGTCATTTTTTACGCTGCGTTGCTAATTTCGAATCCTTGATTTTCAAATTTGAATCTACTATCAAGTGATTCAACTGTCAGAAAAGTATTTTTATTCAAACCTGGTCAGTTCTCATTATTTTCATCTTTATATAAATATCAAAATCTGGTTATTAAGGTTTCAAATTTTTCCTAAGGAATTTTTTTAACATAATTTTTAACATAATGTCTAGTTTTCCAATTGTGTTTTTTTTGTCATAGTCTTGTCACTGTCATGAATGATATAAAGACATCATATTCGGTATTATTACCTCATTTTATACCACGTGTCTCCTCCATGTCCACCTTTTCAATTCCTCATCCATTTAAAATTGGATTATTATGTAACTTCCATGTACAGTGTGAATTGAATAGGTATCAATGAATTTTTATAATCATTGTCAATTGAAGGTTGAAACCTGGTCTTTTGTTAGTTACCAGCGTTTTGAAAGCGTTTATACACCTGCCAAAATTCATCTCATTTATCCAGGTTTTGTACACCATTTTTCTTTTATTATTATCATAATATCCTTATTTTTCGTCGTCTTTTAAGCGCTACCTGTAGACCCATAATTTTGTCATGTCGTGACGGTGACTGTTCCATTCGCAAAAATCGAAAATCACTACAATTATCAACAATTTCGGTGAATATTTCACCTAACAATGGCTTTTTTCGTGTTTTCGAAATTCGCCGTCATTTCGCCCGCGGCGCTTTTTATCGAATGACGTCATCGTTACCAAAAATAGTGCGGCGTATAAATACCCTCGAGGGTGACAAAAAATGCGCGTGAGCACGCGACATTGCGTTCCATTCTCCAGTTACGTAATTCGGTGCCAGATTCATCCGCCAAATTCTACCATCTTGAAAAAAACCTATTTTTTTTCATCCTCTAAAAAAGTACATAAAATGGGATAATTGTTATTTTTGCGAATGATGTGCGGTGTTTATTATCGCGAAAACGATCCAACATAATGCCGTCTTATAACATCGAAGCAATCCGTCGAGAAAACGATTTGGGTGAGTGTGGAACCAGTTGTTACTTTTTTTAATAGTTTCCGAAAATAGATTGCATAATTATTTAAGTAATTTTTACATATATAGACCAAATCACGGAATATATATTTTAGCCTAATTAAAACTGATTTGAATGCGATTTATGCCAATTTTATTAAAATTCCGTGACTTTAGCTATTGTATTAACATTCGTTGCATTTTGGAACAATTTATCATAATTATATTCAATTTTACAATATTATATCATTATTAATTTAACTTTTAGACGATTATATCGCAATTTATGGAATTTTGGCACACTATATCCTAATTTTTTGCACTTTTTGGACATAACATTAGAATTAATGGTACTTTCAGAACATTATATCGCAATTATGTGCACTATTTGAACATTGTAGTACAATTAATCACAGTATTTGAACATTATTTGGCACATTATATCACAATCTATGCAATTTTAGGACATTATATCACAATGATATTCCCTTTTGGTACATTATATTAAAATTCTAAGCAATTTTAGGACATTATAACACAATTATTCACAGTTTTAAAACATTATATATCACAATTATGCACTTTTGGAACATAATATCACAATTTTATGTACTTTGTGAACATTATAACACAATTAATCACAGTTTTATGACATTATATCACAATTATATGCACTTTTGGCACATTATATCACAATTCTAAGCAATTTTAGGACATTATGTCACAGTTATATTCCCTTTTGGAACATTACAACACAATTAATCACAGTTTTAAGACATGATATCCCAATTGTAAGCCACTTTAGGATATTATATCTTACAATTATGTACTTTTGGAACATTATATCACAATTCTAAGCCATTTTGGAACATTATATAACAATTATATGCAGTTTTAGGACATTATATCACAATTATATTCACTTTTGGAACATAATATCACAATAATATGCACTTTTGGCACATTAAATCCCATTTTAAAGAAGTTTTGGAACATTATATCGCAATTATATTCACTTTTTTGAACGTTATAACACAATTAATCACAGTTTTAGGACATTATATCCCAATTATATGCTTTTTTGGAACAATATATCCCAATTAATGGCGCTTCTGAAAAACATCGTTAAGAAAAATAACTTAATGTTTTTTACTTTAATGTGTTAAATTTGTGTTTTTACAAGCCTCATAAATCATTTTTAAACTTTTCTACGAAATTGTTCGTAATTAATATCATTTTAATCAAAATGATTAATCGTGTCCACTATACAGTACAATATCGGATTATAGGCAATATTACCTCTTCCCATGTCTGACTGTTTGTAATCCTAATTTTGCAACAGACGCAGCCTCGACCTTTGACATTTCTAAAAAAATAAAAAGTGGATGATTCGAGGATTTCCTGATTTTTATCTGTTTATAACTGAAATTAATGATTTATTTGTGGCAATTTAACATCCGATATAAATTAGTCTGACAATCATTTCCATTGAAGTAACTTGGATCATCTCTTTTTTACCACAATTGACCTACAACTTAATGCTTATTCGGGAAATTGTAACTAGACCAAGAACTCTGATGCAAATTAGTAATCCGATTATTAGAGATTAAATTTCATAGGAGTTTAGTCTGCAACTGATGTACCTGCCAACTATCATGGTGTTCACATTTCACATTACAGTGGAACCTCGGTTTACGAACTTAATCCGTTTCTTGACCCTGTTCGTGAAGCGTAAAGTTCGTTAACCGAATCAATTTTTCCCATTGCAATTAATGTGCATCCAAATAATGCGTTCTTTGTCCTAGAATTTTTTTAACATGTTATGGCTTTATGTGTGGAAATAATACAGAAAGGAAAGAAATATAAGAGTAATATTAGAAGAAAGCAGTTTAATATATATACATATACATGATTTCCAACATTTTAGGAAATAAAGACAAACCACGTGATGTCGTCATGCTGACTTTGCTGCGAATCAACTTCATTCGCAGATTCTGTTTAAGAATTTTACTTTAACAAACATTGTTTCCATTAGGAAAATGTGTATTATTCTACTCTATTTTCTCGTTAATTATATGATTTAAGTCTTAAATCGAGGTCATCAATGGATTCTCATCCATTGTCGTGGATAAAATGAGAAACCAACTTTTGCCATATTTGCAATTGAGGCTTAATCCTTCAAACTAATATCAATTTTAATTTAAATCCTTGGAAATTCTAACACATTTTTGATGTTTCTCGTATTTAGTAAAACTTATCCGTAACAAAAATGTTCTGCTAGAACTAGTAAAACAATCGCAGAAACTCGGACCTTTGATCGTTGGTCCGGAGAAATGTGTTCGTGAACTGAAGCGAAACAACATGTGGTGTTCGTAGACCGATTTGTTCGTTATCAGAGAAGTTCGTAAACCGAGGTTCCACTGTGTATCTGTCCTCTAGAGGGGTGTCTGCTGGTATGTGGACGGGGGAGGGGGAGGGATAAAGCCATTATGGACGTTCACTAATTGAGTTATACAGGTCAGTGAAAGGGGAAATGGACACCAGAAGAAATGTGCCCCCAGTCCCAAATGTACTTGAATTTTTAAAAAGTCGGGAATTATGCCAAACTTTGTGTTTCCTTTGGTGTATACCCACCTTAAGTGTCTCGAAAATAATCATGGGCGGTAAAAACCAGATTGAAAATGTATTTGTTATTTATCCTAAATTTGTAATTTCTTTCCAATGAATGGCTGCTTGTAAGTTTTGTTTAAGGACACACATAATTGCAATTCGTGTTAAATTGCATTTAAACTTTGGTTAAAAAATCTGGTTTATTGATTTTTTTATTTCTTAGTTTTTTTTCAGACATTTTAATGTTCGTCTTATCGCATTTGTTCATATAATCGGAATATCTCACCATGGTCACTGGGTTGTACGATGACCATATATCTTGCGGTTTACCTTGACCAATTATAAGATCATTATAAAAATAAGCATTTTTAGTATTTCAGTTTAGATTAACGACGGTTCCTGTTAGTCCACATTTTTTTAAAATTACTAGACTTTTGAAATGTTATCGTTAGACAGCAGAAATTTCGTGAAAAATTTATTTTAAAACATGTCACAATAATTTATATCTGATAACGATTTTCTGGAAACATGTTCAATTATGTAAAAATAATTTAAATCAAACTAAAACTAAAGCTGGAATTAGTAAAATGGTTAGATTTGTACTTTTTTCCAAAACGGAGGGCCTCAAATTTGATCAATAAGCAATGATGTGCCACTCTGCTTATAACTTATAAGTGATGGACAGTAGATAAAACAGGGGAACCTTGGTGTAAAAATTATATAGGGCCATTTTATTGCTTATATGGGCATATATGTCCATATATCTGAATGTATGACCATGGGTTCCCCAAATCTCAGATTTTATTTTTTTGTTTTAGAATTCTTCAGGTAGATGGCGCTGCTTGTTGCGGTGTGTAAACCTCAAAACATTGATGAACATTAGTTGGTTAAAGTGAACATTTTCAGGAGTGAATTATACATTTTTGGTATTTTATTTCTCACAAAAAAACACATTATGCAAAAGAAGTAGCCGGCTCATGGTCAATGCTGGTCCAGTCTGGACTGGACAGAGGAAATAATGTATTGATTCAGGGTCAACTAGGGCGACACCTATGGGATTGGTTTTCCAGGAATATATATATGTATCACAATTAGGTTGGCATTTCTAAAATCTTTTTATGAATTTGTTTAGTTTTTTTTTTAAATCTTTGCCACGGTTAAATCGAGGTATAAAGTATTCTGGAAATTCCATGATTTTTTCAAATAAAAATCACTAAGTCAAGAAAATTTATAGAAAATCTTAAAAAAATGGGAGATAAGATATATTTAAATGTATACACATATAGTGGAACCACGGTTTACGAACAAGATTTGTTGTTTTGCTTCACGAACGATGCTTCAGTTCACGAACACATTTCTCCGGATCACCGATCAAAGGTCCGAGTTTCTGCAATTGTTTTACTAGTTCCAGCAGAACATCTTTGTTACGGATAAGTTTTACT
>JAQGAE010002593.1:0-17216 GCA_034696685.1 Julus scandinavius | reverse complement strand
TTAATCTCTTTTTGTTTGGCTGGAATTGTGTTTTAAAATTTCACCCATTGAAGGTGATAGGGTTGTGATTCACCTTAGGTACTCCTTAAGCCTAGTCCACACAAACGAAAGCATGGATCAAAAGGTTTTCTAAAACTTGTAGCCGATACAAGTTTGCTTACCAAGTTTTCGTCCCAATGTTTCAGCAAACTTCTAGGCTTTTTTGTTTTTAAGATGCAGTCGGGATAAAAGGAAACAATTAAATGTTTGCACTTTATAACGCTGTTTCCTGTTTCATGTTTTTCTGTTTTCTGATTTTGTTTCCGTGCTTTCGTTGATGTGGACCAGGTTTTATTTACTGTTTTTTTTTGTGTACATCTTACAACAAGTTTTTCAGTAATGTTAAGCCCAGTCACCACTGCAGTCAACATTCAACATAAAACATGCAAACTCCAAACATACAAACACTCAAGACAAACCTTAAACAATGTATTCCTCAACATGTTGATGAATGCTGACCTGTCTCAATCAAAATGTTGACAGAATCAGTGAACAAACGCGTCCAGTTTATGGCGCTTCTACCAAAGCTGTATATACTTATATGGCTGAGCATGCGCAGTAAAGTGGCAAAATTTTTTACCTTTGATCCGGACTGCCTCCCGAGCGATCAGAAAAATGTTGATGAAACCATGGTATTTCAACAAAAAACGTCATAAGTTTGCTCAAACATCACGGTTTTCTAAATTTGTTTCAGCAAACCACGTTGATCAACATTTTTGTTGAATGTTGACCGCAGTGTATACGCGGCTTAATGTTTCCTCTATAATATTCCATGTAGCTACAATATATAACTTTTAATAGAAAACATTAAAATTGTCTGGTTGAAAAAATCATATATGGGCAGGTAGAGTTTTCAATGACCCATCATTGACTTAATATGGTCCATAAATAACCAATCATTGGCGAAATATGGTTCATGACCCAAACATGGCTATACATATATATATATATGGGCTTAGCCCACAGGCCTCTTCTAATGTGGTTCAAATAAGTTATAGGCCCAATCAGGAAACCAGCTTTTGTGATTATTCATTGCCATTCATGAACATGTAATTATAAATCTGTGTAGCAGATGATTATGCACATGAGGCTATTTTCTTGTGGTTTGCGTGTCAGAACATGTTTTTAATCTTCTTAAATATCAGTTCTCTGTTGGGGGGAACATGTGTTCAAGGGGAAGGAAAGCGGATCAGTAGAACTCATGTTGAGTAATACTAATTATTCGGATTAGGTATCAACTAAATGTATTAAAGAGAACGGTTGCAAGCTGAGTCTTCGTCTAATCAAATAGGGAGGCTGTAGTCTATGATTATCTCTCTTTTACGAAAATTTAAACAGATTCTAACTTAAAGGGGGCAGACTCACGATGGGGAGCAAAGTAAAATGCGGACAAGCGTATGCTAATTTACGGCGGAAAATCTTAATTAAATGATAGGCAACAGATTTAATGAGAACACTACTCCATAGAAGTAAGACTCGTAGCATAATTACCAACAAGCTGCGTGCGTGCTTATTTAATATTTGTGATATCGAGTCAACTTATAAATTAAGCTTCCAAAGAATTTCAATTTAATATTACATGACTGATACATGGAATTTATGGTAACAACTAGATCATGTGTAGACAATTGCCTTTTTATATTTTAACACGTATTGTAGATTCAATAAAGCTCATTACTGTAGAACCTGTCTAAATGCATTTGTGTAATTGAATAACCTCTCTAAAAGCATAAAATGTTTTGGTCCAGACTTGAGACCCGTACATGAACCTGTTTAAATGTTCCCTGTTATGCTAAATGCACAACCTGTCTAAAAGCATATTTTTCACCAGTCCTAAGCATATGCATTTAGACAGGTTCTACTGTAATGGCCAACTAATATATACAGGGTGGACCAATAAAAAGTAAGCCAACTTTATGAATGTTATGGTTATTTGTTAATGGAATTTAATAAAAATTTGTAAAAATATTGTTTTTCTCTTTACTTTCGAATTGCCCTCGTTCACGTTCTTTTTTAATGACGTAATGATTCGAATTTGTCTTTCAAAATGGCGTTCACTGAAGAAGAAAGAACCGCGATAGGTTTTTTTGCGTAAAACGAAAAATTTCAATATTAGGCAATTTTTGAAACTTTTTCCGGAAAAAGGTGCTAACTTTGAACATAAATTGAAATAGGGAATTTTTTGTATCCTATTTAAGTACATATGTACAAATGTTTGATAAATTCCATTAACAAATAACCATTTTATGATTTTTATAAAGTTGGCTTACTTTATATATATATACATATATACATGTATATATATATGTATATATATATATATATATATATATATATATTCAGGGTGGGCCAATAAAAAGTAAGCCAACTTTATAAATCATAAAATGGTTATTTGTTAATGGAATTTATTTAAAAAAATATATTTCCCTTCATGATTAATTTAATTATCATTCATCATTGGCGAAATATGGTCCATACAAAGCTAGTTATGGCCCATATACGACACACTAAATTGTCACGACACATTATTAGAATTTTTTTCATATTCGCCCTATGAAATAAAAAAAATCACAGATTATGAATATTTGTGATTAGTATAAAGAATATAAGAGAATTTTGCTAAGTAAAATATTGTATAAATAAACTGTTTCGACCTTCCCCCAAACTTTCGCAGCACAACTTGAGACCCAAGACGAAACACTGGTTTAAAATCACTGACACTCAAATTTTAGCCGCACCCAACTTATATACATTATTAAAAGTTGAGATTGGGTATTTCCGTATGGGCAGTATGTAACTTGACCAATGGGCAGTCGAAATTGGACCTTTTTTTCCTTGGAAAAAGCGTCAACTAAGTCGTGAAATCGGGAATGACCATCGGTTGTTCAAACATGTGTCTACTTCGACGGCGTGGATGTCAAAAAGGCACTCTGTTGAATGACCATCAAAAGAAATGGACATTCGATCAAGGTGAAGAGAGCGGAAGAGCAAGCTGCCCCAATCAATAAAACCTCTTTCGAGTACGTTTAACTTAATGGCCCTCAGTGCAAGCTCCGGCTTCACCTCCTTAATTGTTACCTGATATTGGGCTCTGGTCACTGTCAAGTTTCCAACACGAGATGAAACATGTTGCCCATTAGAACCACTCTGAAACGCAATGCATTTTGCTGGAGGTTGGGAATAAAAATCTACTCCATTGACTTTTAATGCCGTTGGAATCCCGCATTGGTCAAGCGGAACAATAGGACCGGTAGATCATCCCTGGGATCAACGATCTCTGAATTCCAGAGAAACCACTTCAGAAATGTTGTGGTTGTGTAAAGAGCTAAAAAGAAGATGGAAATTAATTTACCATATGTTTTTGAGCCCTATGGAATGTGACATTAGGTGTAGTCACTGCTAAAAGGCCAACTTGCCAAATGTTTCATCTTCATCTTCCTTTAATCTTGATATTCAATTCTGAGCTGAAAAGCACCACAAATGTTTCTTCTGAAACACACATATACACCGTGAGTCATAAAAATGTAGAACCTAATAAAAAAAATCACAACTTCGTGAAAAATGCTTCGATTTAAATAAAATTTTGGCACATACCTATATAGAAAAATAGTGTAGGAACAAAATAGGACCAAAATAGTGGTGGGTTCAATGAATGCATGAATTGCATGGTGAGCAGGCATTGTTAAAAAATGAAAAAATCCGAGATTTGTCACATGTCCGGTTAAAGTTTTTGTTCCTACACTACTGTTCTGTGGAAGTGCCAAATTTCATTTAAATCGAAGCATTTTTCAGGAAGTTTAAATTTATTTTATTGGGTTCTTCTTTTTTATGACTCACAGTGCATATATACCATTTTAGTTTGTATACTAATGGCACATCAGTTTAACTTTTTGTTTTATATGGATTATGTGCAATATGAGCAAACAATTATTTTAGAACTACTCAACTGCTTTTTCTAAGCTTTTTACCAAGTGTTTTACCTTCCTTTTGATTTTTAAAATTCCATTCTGAGACAAAAATTACCACAAATGTGTTTCATACAAAAGTTCAACCTAAAGGTCTTGAGCCTCACTTAAGTCATACGTTACCATGTTTTGGGCGCAATAGGTTTCCAAAACCCTAATGGTATGGTTGGGATATAGATCCAATGGAACCCTCGTGACAGACAAAAGATGAGCTCCATTGCATGTTGCTTGGTTACGATATACGCGAGAATGTCTTAATGAAGATCATATAAATGATTGCTCAAAGTTTTGGCAGAATATGAGTAAGCTACATCAGATACCCTAAGCAACGAGACTATGTGGGTTCACTCCTTAGTGAGGACTTTTGGAAGATGTCTATGCATGCAGTGTTGTCCTCCAAGAAATGAAGCTTCATTACTACTTTTGGGACATGATGGTAGCGCAGTGACGAATAACAAGCAAATGCAAAATTGAAACTCGATCTCATCTCCCCATGGAAAAGATTCAACCCTAAACATCACTTTTTTCTTTGGTTACTGTGGTGATTATGAATGCAGTGGTGTCTACTGATGTGGTTCAATGTACAGTTCATATTTCTTGTAAACACTTGTGTTGACTGTGAAGCTAGAAGAATACTGTATTTAATTTTCGATTTTTTTCCATAAATATCATGTAAGATATGTGGATTAGCTCTATCATTAAATTTGAAAATACGTTCTTGAAATTTAAGTTACAAGAAGCTGAAGCAAGAAAATTTGTATTGTCGTTGAACTTTGAAGTACTTGAACATTGACAACATGTGTGTTCCAAAAAATTTTCTGGACACCCTACTTTCAAAAAATTAATTAAGGACGTCCATGAGGAGGGGGATGTCTTGTCCATAATGGACACCATGTGGACAGGGGTATGGGTTTAATTTTTTTTGTTTCATTGAAAATGATAGAAAATCTCCCCTTAAAAATTATTTTGTGCCACGACAATTTGTGGTTTCTATTCAGTGTATGAGTTAAGTCAAAACACACTGATCTAATGACTGTGTCATGATGAGTTGAGCTGTATTCCAACCTTGTTTTGAGATGTGTTCCTGCATCATTCATCTCACAGATCATCTATTGTCCTAAGCAAACAATACATCTCTCATTATTGAGACTTCACAAAAGAGAAGGTTTATTCTATACATTAGCACTGTATGTTTTTATCGCCATGACACGTATAGATTGACATTATTTACTGTACATACAGGGTCTTCTTCTTTTGACCTGTCCACGTGACTTTCTCACCGTCCAACTAATTATCGGTCGTTTTGCTACGACTTGGCATTAGCAGAGAAATGGAAGATGAGAAGCGTGTGTATCAAATGTCACGCATTTTCACTCATTATACTCTGATATGGTCAAAATAGAACACAAATGCACTTCTATATTAAGGGTCACGTGTATAAACACCTTTCAGAAACCTACTTCCATGACAACCTATTTATAGTGTCATTATATATCCTGGTTACCAAAAGGGATTTCCAATACTCGGGCTAATTATGGCAACTCCTCGCTATGAAACCATATATATATATATCCCATTTTCAGGGTGAAGTTGAAAAAGGAAAATCTGCTGATTTTGATAAATAACCAATATTCTATAAATGATATGGACATATCATAAATACTCCGTGTTTACCCATATTTCAATTCAATTCAGTACCCTACATCCAGAAAATAAATGTCATATGATGGGGGGGGGGAGTGTCGTACCCAATCATTTCAGGTGAATGCTCCTACGTCAGTAGCGACTTAGACGTCATTGTTAAATTGAATTTTTACTATATTTGGACTTTCGCCAGGAAGGCTATGCCATCGTCTAATTACATGCAAAAAGAAGGACAAATACAGTGGAACCTCGGTTTACGAACGTCTCTGTTTACGAACAAACCATTACGAACACCATTTGTTGTTTCGCATTATGAACGATGCTTCAGTTCACGAACACATTTCTCTGGACCACTAATATCAAAAGTCCGAGTTAATGCAATTGTATTACTAGTTCCAGCAGAACATTTTGTTACGGATAAGTTTTACTAAATACAAAAAACATCTAAAATGTGGTAGAATTTCGAAGGATTCAAATTAAAATCGATATTAGTTTCAAGGATGTAGCATACATTACAAATATGGAAAAAGTTAGTCTGTTGTTTATCTACGCCAATTGCAGACGTCTGTTTGAGACTTAAATCATATAACTAACAACAACAACAGAATAGAGTAGAATAATACAAATTTTCCTATAATGGAAACAATGTTTGTTAAAGTAAGTTTCTTAAACAGAATCTGCAAATGAACTTGATTCACAGCAACGTCAGCATGACGACACCACGTGGGTGTCTTTATCTCCTTTCATGGATGTTTATATTAAACTGCTTTCTTCTAATATTACTGTTATATTTATTTCCTTTCTGTATTATTTTAATACATAAAGCTATAACATGTTAAAAAAAAAATTCTAGGAAAAAAGAACGTATTATTTGGATTAAAATTAATTGCAATGGGAAAAATGGATTCGGATAACGAACTTTTCGGTTCACGAACATGGCCAATGAACGTATTAAATTCGTATACCGAGGTTCCACTGTATACTATTTCTGCATTTTAATATATACTATGTGACTTATTAATACTTTTAAGTTATGATTTTATTAGTGCACACTTTCTTCCATGTATAAAATTTCCACCATATTTAGATGACATGTAAATGGACATGTTTTCAGCCATGGAGAATATCACATATCCACATAAGTTATTGTAAGCTTCTGGTCATCACGCAAAATGGAAAGTCTACTACTTTCCCAGTACTACATTGGACATTTCCAAATTATGTCTAGATGGCAAAATAATTGAAATCTGGTCAAATTGTGGAAAAGGCGGTAGCATCGTAAAACACCATAAAAGGACCTTTTGTTGTAAAAAAACCCCCAGTAAAACTAGGGACAATTTCCACGTGTATACAAGCTTTTTCATTATTTTTCACTTGTGGAACCAAATTTCATTCATCTACCAAACCTTTTCATCTACAATTCACCAGATTGATCCCCTTGAATTGCTCTCCAGAGAAGGTGCTCCGAAGCGCGTTTCATGCCCCATCATCCCCAATTAATTTGATGGTATGCAAATAAGGACCCGTGCCATGCGACCAAATGAAAAAGAATGTTTCTAGATCGTAAATTTGAATCATTAACTAATGAAACGGTCGCTGGGGGCATGTTTATTCGATAGTCCGTGGAAGGCGGATAAGTGAAAGGTTTTGGTATATAGGGGATTTGTACATTTGATTGTAGGAAATCTGTACACATATACAAACTGAGGTCCGGGATCATTAGTTATCCACTAAGCAGACTCAAGTGGGACGGAACAGACACGTCACTTTCCCTGTATTTCAACGCCCATGTTGGATGGACGACCTTTCCCCAGTGGACAAGCTGAAAGTAAATGGCACAGAATGAACTCAAGACCTTTTTCGTGTAGTTCCTTGATTTGTTTTCACCTCTTTCCGCTGGGGAGAATTTGTGCCCTGAAATTGATGACCAGTAGCTAGTCTTCTTGATATGTTTGCTTGTATTGGACAAGTATTGCCTTTGTTGGATATATGATACACTTTTCAGCCATTGGATGCCTAAACTGATTCTGCCTTACAGACCATTGAGTACCTTCAAATAGGTGGCTGCTCAGCTTAAGGCCTATGGCTGCCAGCCACAGTATTTATTAGTAACAAGTGTTCATTTATGCAACTTATTCCATACATCGATGTTTAAAGAGGTTCTTGATGATATTCGGTTCTTGATCAAATGGTCCTAATAAGGGGCCATTCAAAAATTATGTCACACCTAGGGGGGTGGGTGGTTTTTTTTGTTGTGACAATTGTGACCAAGGGGTGGGGGTGGTTCGGTAATGTGACATCACACAATCAAAATTTATTTCAAACGGTAAAAAATATGCGGTAAAATTTTTTTATATTTTTTTAACATTTGAAATTTTGAATAGCAGTCGGGAAAAAAGATTTGGGTCCTGTAGTGACAAAGAATTATTAAAAAATAATTGGGGGGGAGAAGGGAATATTTTTCCCAAAAAAAAATGAATTCTAAAAAATGTACCCACTGTGCCCCGGTCTTCCCTAATATGCGACTCTAATGAATAATTATGAATAGTAATGAATAACTTTTTTCAACAAAAAAAAATCATTTTTAGTGCATGTCATTAATAGATTTTATCAAGTAGTGCAGGGTGGTTCAACATACGGGCCCTGGCAATTAACATTCAATAATGCATGTTTTAAATTATTAAAAATTTAATTTGGATTATTTTTAAGATACTCTTGCTGTTTATTGGTTGTTTATTGAAAAAGTACAGCTTTCAACAATTATAAAAAGCACGTAATGTTTAAATAATGAAACCATGAATTAGCAACTTGTAGTTGCGAATATGGAAATGCATAGACAGTAATGTTGTGTGTATGATACCTATTGATTTATCTGATACTGCCAGCGCCATCTATGATGCATTCTGTACAACTTCTAAACACGCAGAATACCAAAACGGGTCTAAAAGAGGTCTAACTAATGACCATCATTTAAACTGGTCGTTGACAATCACGACTTGGTGCTGACAAATATGCTGTCAGACATTGCTGTTAGCAAAGCCACCACAACACATTCTGGAGAGTGCAAGTTACCATCTTTCCATCTTTGTCAGTACTGATGTTAGCTTGTCAATGGGGGTGCCAGTATGCGAAGCTACTTATCAGGATTTCACCACCAGGTGGTGCGTCAATTAATGTCCATGGTGTCTTCTCACTTTGGCACCCCTTTAACTTTTATTTGGCACATTTAGGAAACTTTCCACTCGCAATGACCAGCGCATTGGTCAACAACGCTGCGTGTATACTCGCACTATAGCTTGAGGGAGAAAGTGGAAAATCAATGCAATTTGCATAATCGTAAACGTCTCAGAAATCAGCGAAGTGTTTGCAGAAGCCACCGCAAAGCTCGTTTGTTTTCGCCATTTGCAATTGATTTCGGTTATTTAATTATGAGAGTGCAGCAAGAGTGTTCTTGTACAAGCAGGCGTTGAGGGGGAGGAGAAGCGTAATATCCAAATAAATGAATTCGGAGGGGATAAGATGAGGGTTAAGATGGACCGTGGGAGAAACTTCAGAGCACCGTAAAAGCCCCCTTTGATTACTGCCTTTCAGCTTCGCAGAATTTAAAAGCTGTGGTTAAATGTATTGAATCTGGAATCCATTCGGCACTGCAGGCATCCATGGAGACCATAGTCGTGAACCCTGCCAGATATCTAGCATGACATGCCAATAAGCACATGTAAAGTACTGAAGTATATACCCAAGTACGAGTACAGTTACTATAAAGGAATATAATTCCTTTTTTATGAACCATGCATGGTTCATAAAATACTGATTATGAAACATAATTAGCCATGTGTGATTTGGCCTTACCAGTCTATGTATGTCAAAATTCAACTTTGTATTTAGTGTTATTTTACATTCAATGAAACTTCTGGATTCTCTTATAGAATTTTATGTTATCTACATACCTGGCCATTTATTAACTATATGGCCATATACAGGCCTGATGAGAGGGTGGGGAAGGATGGGGGGGGGGGGGGAGGAATACCTGGGTCTGGGATTTTTAGGGGCCCGGGCCTCCGGAATATGTGTGAAAAAAAATTTAAATGTTGAAAATGACCTTTTGGAATTGTCATGAAAACTGAAAAACGCAATTTTTCTAAGGTAAATACACAATTTTGCCATGGTAAAAACGCAATTTTTCTTCGTTAAAAACGCAATTTTTCTATGGTAAAAACGCAATGTTTCTACATTCAAAACGCAATTTTTCTATGGTAAAAACGCAATGTTTCTACATTCAAAACGCAATTTTTCTATGGTACACAATTTTGCCATGGTAAAAACGCAATTTTTCTATGCTAAAAACGCATTGTTTCTACATTCAAAACGCAATTTTTCTATGGTAAATACACAATTTTGCCATGGTAATAACGCAATTTTTCTATGCTAAAAACGCAATTTTTCTTCGTTAAAAACACAATTTTTCTATGGTAAAAACGCAATGTTTCTACATTCAAAACGCAATTTTGCTATGGTAAAACGTAATTTTTCTACGTTAAAAACACAATTTTTCTACGTGAAAAACACAATTTTTCTATGGTAAAAACGCAATGTTTCTACATTCAAAACGCAATTTTGCTATGGTAAAACGTAATTTTTCTACGTTAAAAACGCAATTTTTTTATGGAAAAAAACGAGGACCATATATACCCCCCCTCCCGAAATGTGATGACACAGTATACGACCTTGCCCCTCCCCATGGAGAGCATCTGCAGAGTTTCTCTCACGTGGAAACCCACATTTAGAACTCATAGCTCAAAATATACTGGAACATATTATCACAATTTGCAGTATTTTCTAGTTAGTTAGCTGGGCAAATTTTTTAAAATAATTTTCTGAACCAATTCACTGATGACTTGGAGATTTTTTCAACCAGCTCCAGTTTGCATCATTCTTTTGCTCCTTAAATATGAAACGCCTGAACTTACTGCTAGCAATTGAAGAAAGTGTGTTCGACAAGTTAGATTTGAGCTGAAAAGCAGCTGTGGCCTCTCCAAACTGTCAATTTCCTCAGATTTCCACACTCCACAGTTTCAACGTCATTATTCTCTTGAAACGTTTTCCAAATGGCAACGCTGCAATAGTTTTATAGGTTTCCAGACCAATTGAAGATGAAATTTTCTGCTTTTAATTTCATGAAGACAATTTTAATGGCTTCCCGCAATGCATCGAGCGGCTGATTAAAATTCGCTTTTTGAATACCATGGGTTCTCTTTATTTTCTCTCTCTCTCTGGATGGCAAAAGCATCTTTTCCACGCAAGATGAACAATGCCAATTCCCGATGAATGCATTCCTTTCTCCGAAAACTTCAATACAAGACTATAGAAAACACGTAAAATCAATATTGTTGGAGCTCTGTGATTAATACAAACGAATTCGTCCCCCCCTCGGGCACAGCTTTTAAAATGTTTGGATGGGAATGAAACAAACCTTTTACAGACCTTGGTCTTTATAGAATGCATGCCTTTTGCATCCATGGGCTTTGAGGAAAGGCTCGAGGAATCTTAGAACTTAAATTACCAGAGAAACAGACAGGTCTTCGCTGATGATAATTTGTAAAACCTCGTTCCATGCAACAAGTCAGTTGGATGTTGCTTTCGTGTACATGGTTAGGATGCTTAGAACAGTCCTTAACCCTTTCGGCCCTGAATTATTTGGTGATTTAAAAAAAAAATTTTGACTGACATTGATCCTTGGCACAAATATACACTCTGTGTAAAATTTGAACTTTATTGGACAAATAATAAAGTTTTTTTTATGTGGTGGCAATTGCCACCAACAGGTCTCCCAGGTTGTGTACTTCAAACATTCTAGAATAATACAAACATGACATTTTATCCTCTAAAACTGTAACAGATAATGTTTAAAGTTTTTTTTCAATGTGATAAACTTCAAAACAATTTCTCATCTTATTTAAAACTTTCCCTAAATCTCCTTCATCAACCATTAATCTACGTGTAGGTTCAATTTATGTTATCGCTAAATATTTTGATATAGATACTGGATGTCTAGTATGTCTGTAATCAAAGTTGTGTAATCGTCATTGTGTTATAGTTATTCAAGTAGGCCATTTTTATGGGCAAAGTGTCCTTTTGTGGGGCTGTGTATCCTTTTTGGAAGTGTCTTTATACAAATCTTAATTCCTTCTTAATTGTTTTATGTCTACAGGTAGTAATGTCATAATTAGTGTGGATGGACAGGGTGTCCAGCAGCCTTAAAACTTGGGTATCCTTTTATTTTTTTCGCCTCAGAAAAGTTTGGAAATATACTTGAAATTCTTTTTAAACATCGGTCTGAGATATCTACAAACACAGAGATTGGATTAAGATTACGAGATTTGCCAAATATGAGCGATTTATTTGTTCCAATATTGCAAATTTGCTATACTTGATAAACAGGGGTAGAAAGAAAAATATAAAAAATATTTCATTATTTCATAATGTTTGGTGTAGACCTTGCTTTCCTTTAAGGAACTTTGTAGTGCATGCTTATTAATCTACACTATGAGTCATAAAAAAGTAGAACCTAATAAAAAAAATCACAACTTCTTGAAAAATGCTTCGATTTAAATGATATTTGGCACTTACATAGAACAATAGTGTGGAAACGAAAATGAATCATAAAATGTGTTCAAAATGTTCTCAGGTGGCCTTTACACAAACCCGGAGTCTAGTACGTCATCTTTGATTGATGAATCGATTATACGCTAGTCGAGTTCAATCCAAGTTTTCTTAATTCCTAGTTTCAAGTCGTCGATATTATTTAATCTTCGACTTGTAAATCTTTTCCTGGCGAATTTCCCAAATTGTGTAGTCCACTGGATTCTAGTCCGAACTGTTTGGTGGCAGTGGTTGGGTTTGAAGAACTGTGGCATTTCCAGTTGCATGCAGCAAGCAGTTCAACTGTTTCTCGAGCACGGCCTTGTTGAAAAATGGAAAAATCCGAGATTTGTCGCATGTCCAGAGCAAGTTTTTGTTCCTACACTATTATTCTATGTAAGGGCCAAATTTGATTTAAATCAATGGATTTTTCACAAAGTTGTGAATATTTATTATTGGGTTCTACGTTTTTATGACTCATAGTGTACAGCTTAACATTCTTGCAGTAAGTGGAAAATCCATTGTTGCAATCGACAATGTAACTATGCATTTTAGTATCCCTCTATAACGTCTTTGGAGATGGCTTGCTTCATGGCCACCATCCAATCCTCCATTGCCTCAAAGTACTCGGATTGATGAAGATTGTAAATTGCGAGTGGATTGACCATGTGCTTTTCACAATATCCAATAGTCTACCTCTCGCCCTCTGTTGTTTTGACAATTGCGTGTCGTACATTAAGGAAAGCAAGAAGTTTATCGTTCGTAAATAATGCAAGAAAGGGGGGATGATCCGTCAGGATGTCTGCAGACCGGTCACGGTACATGGACATCTTGGCCAGTCTTGAAGATTTCCCATTTGTTGGCATGCCGAAATTTCACTGAACGCTGTGTGTTTATGGTCCACGCTCGTTGCACTCGTGTTCTCGGATGAATTAAGCGTTCGTTTTCGTTTTCTTTATAGTTGTTCACTGCTTTTGTTGACGTTGACATCTTTACCTTATTGATGTCGTTAATTCCCACCCAATGTTGTAATGCCCATTGGCGGCCAACAGTCAATAAAGCAGGCTCCGCAACTTAGTCCGGCTTGAAAACAATATCTTTTATGGTCAATTTCTCGAATTCCATTAGCCGAATTCGTTTTATGGCTCGCCATCAGAAAAATACGCCAGTTGTGTGTACATTAAGAGGATTATAATTGAAAGTTTTGCCAGGCTACCATTGCATTGGTGTGGACTGTGCACAAACGTTGACAAGTTTCTGAGGCATTCCTGACAGAATGCTTAGACATGTTTGCCAAGATCTACCTCTGTTACCACGTTAATAATTTATAAATATTAAAAAGATAGTATAGTAAACAGATATTTCTAAATTTTCATGCACACAAGACTGAGCCTTTAGGGGTGCTAAATTTCTGTTCTGTGTACAAACAGAAAAAAATGCATTGTAAATATATTTACAAAGAATAACAAGTTTAATTGGAATACACTCAACAAGTATAATCACGTCATCCCTATCATCAACATAACATCATCATTATCCAATTATCATTATCATCATCAAGTTGTTAACACGTAAACGCTATTGAGTTGATTGTTGCTAAGTATATTCGGCCTCAAAGTAACTCTGAAAAGTAGCCACAGGACAGGTTCTGAGGGTAAGAGATACATATTTGATGGTTAAAAAAACTAACAAGTATCAATTTGATGCGTGTAATTTCGAGGTTTGTGCAATCAAGAAGTAATGATTGATGACCATGTCGGAAGGTGTAAAGAGCATAAGATAAGGTCAGTTTTGAAGGTGCCTTTAATGAAATAAATATAGTAGTTCAATTCCAAATTTATTTATTTTTTATATAAACTATTGGAAAATTGTATAGTACATGTATTATTTATATCAAAAGCTGTGTGTTAAGCCTGTCTTCAAGACATTCTTCAGTATTTGCATTTCAAATGTTTAGTTACTGTTAAGACTGCCTAGATGAAATTAAGGGGAAATTCTTAAGACCTGGCTTTCGAACCACCCATTTTTGATTTCTTTTAGGGGGCCTCTGTGCTGTTGACAGCTGACTAAGACAAAGAAAGATTATGGAGGATTTCCAAGAAGTGACTTTTAAATAGGGAATGATTAAGTTTATCATCCCGATTGCTTTCTTTTCTACTTGGCTACACTGTCTTTCCATTTTTTGATCAAAATCTCATTTATTTTGATTGCTCCTTAGGTGAACTCGTTCGCATTTGCATCCTCTGTTTTAAATCCCTGTCAGTCAAGCGCTTGAACGTTGGGAGAATCAGATATTTTCCCACTTTACTTATCTCTTTTTCATTCGAAATTGCCAACTCACATTTTTCAGCAGCTTCCGAAACTAATCAAAATAAATGCACACACATCGATATACAAGATGGTGGTGGGCGCATCCATCTAATACTTGCTTTTTCAATAGTGACAGCTTACTTTTGTACATGGAAGTGACTTTAGGATTTCAATTTAAACGTCCACGTTTGACCATTCTAAGAACTGATATCTTAGCTTGGGTTTTAAAGCGAAAATTTAACTATTGCTAGCTAGTTTTGTTGAAAAATGCGATAAGAATTCTTTAACTGATGAAATAGAAATTGCCAGGATATATTTTTTTTTGATACGAAAAGGCATATACTAGAAGCAATCTGACTTTGCATGCTTGCAAACGATTTTAAGAAGGGGAAGACAGTTGCATAAAATCAATAAACTTGTATCTATAAACGCGCAAAAACTTTTATAGTTATGTGTAAGAAATTATTTAAGGCTACTACACTGTGAGTCATAAAAAAGTAGAACCCAATAAAAAAAATCACAACTTCGTGAAAAATGCTGCGAGTAGAGATTAAAATTTGTGTATGTAAATAAAGGAACATTTAAGAGAGATGTTGCTGCCCAACATTCCCAATTAACATATAGATAATCGGAGTGTTTCTACACTCGGTCGAACTGGAATTAATTTTGTTGAACCCGGAGTTAAGATCGATGGAAAATATTACAGTGATGAACAAATCTTGTGACAAATCAGTGGTGACAAATCTTGGATTTTTTTCATTTTTCAACAAGTTGAACTGCTGCAACTGGAAACGCCACAGTTCATCGAACTCAACCACTGGCCACCAAACAGTCCGGACATGAATCCAGCTGACTACAAAATTTGGAGAGTTCTCCAGGAAAAGGTTTACAAATCGACGATTAATAATATCGAAGACTTGTAACTACGAATTAAGACAACTTGAATTGAACTCGACCGGCGTATAATCGATTCGCCAATCAAAGAATGGCGCGTTAGACTCCAGGTTTCTGTAAAGGCCATCTGAGTACATTTTAAGCAGATTTTATAATTCATTTTTTCCCCTACACTATTGTTCTATGAAAGTGACAAATTTCATTTAAATCCAAGCATTTTTCACGAAGGTGTGATTTTTTTATTGGGTTCTACTTTTTTATGCCTCACATATCTTATTGGAAAACGTGGAAGTTAAAACATTAGTTAGAAGTTAGTCCAAAACAGTTAAAATTCTACTTGGTTTTAATGATAAACATTAGAACCAATGTTAAGAAGAGAAGATTGATGTTTAACCCCTCATTTCTCAATGCTTTTTGAAAAATTTGATAAAAGAACAAAAAGGCTACAAAACTTACAAGTTGAAAAGAGGATATATGATTTCAAATTAAATATTTTATTGTGAATTTTTATATTTTTTTGGATAAGTTTTCACAGCTGCGATAATAGCATACATTTCAAAGTAGTAATTAAGCGATATTTCTAGAGTTTAATTATGCTATAGTCTTCAATAAGAAAGATGAGAAAAACCTTATGTTTTGCATAACATACTTTATAGATCAGGATGAGATTCAAGTTTAAATATGCACATGCTTAACTAGACCATTTTAATTAGTATCTTTGGTATAATCTTACCACTAACGAGTTGTTGGATAATGTGGAATTTAGCTTGTCATCACTTATCCAAATTATAAAAATTGTTGAAAGTGGCCATGAGATTTGGTGGAACAAAGTAGGGTACTTTCCTAGATCCTATATACTATCTACTTTTATTTCTTTCAAGATAATTTGCTAGTCGAATGGCATTGCAAGCTTGTTCATAGAAACAAAAATGGCAGCCAGTCGCCATTGCCGCTTTAAGCAAACTCGGTGAAAATCCCTTGTAAAGACCTAGTAATCCTTCCTGTTTTATAATCTTAGAGAAGCAGTCGAGTAGACCGTGATATACTCCAGGCTAGAATTAGAGAGAAAAATTTGTTTTCAAGAAAACAAAATAGACGAGGGGGGTGTTCGAGTGCCCCGGTTACCATGGTTTCTGCCCTTGGCTTTTATCCCATTTCCCCCCATTTAAGGATATTTAATAAGGACGCGTAAAAAAAAGGATGCATCGAATTAATTGATGCATTCTACCGAACTGAAAAGTGCAAATCTGATAATATGCTATTTCAATAGTATGCAACCAACCGTGTTGACTGCCAGATGTTTTACCTTTCCAAAGACCTTTCTCGCTTCCTCAAACCCTTGCACTTGAAGACGTTTTTTCGCAAGATCCAGTGGATAAACGACGGTTTTTGCACCAATTCCAGCGATGCCACCGCAGATTACACTTCGGAGCCATCCTAAGGTTAAAAATCAGGAAAGATATGGGTTTACTTTGATGATAACTGCATTTTTCTGCCATTTTTAGTTTTCATTTCGTTATAACAAAATAAGAACACGTGAAATATTTATTTACAATCTTTATCCAAGATAGCGTTTGATTTCTTTTGAATTTCTGTTTGAACATCAACGTTTTTATTTATCAAAATTTGTGGCATCACAAGTCTAATTTTAAGGTGAATCACAACCCTATCACCTTCAATGGGTGAAATTTTAAAACACAATTCCAGCCAAACCAAAAGAGA
>JAQGAE010002592.1:0-17218 GCA_034696685.1 Julus scandinavius | reverse complement strand
ATCAATTCATCAGGGGCCAATCCATGTGGTTGGTAAGTTTTTACCATTGTTGGTATAGAGGTACTGCTCCCCCTTAACTAAAGCAAGATGTCTAGCATCCTGAAAATCTGGAAATGTGCTTGCTTTTTATCATCTCGAAAATATCAGGAATTATGTTTGAAATATTTGTGTTAAATAGCAGTATATGCTGGAATTTCCTGTATAAATGTTTGTTAATATAAAAAATTCAATAGACCTATACTTTATTAAACTTCTCTAGAACAATTTCTGACTCTTTTGACAAATATTGTGGTGATTATTCGTGTGATGGGTCCTTGGGAATGTACAAAATGAGGATTGGGATCCTTGCACTCACAGTGGGCACATTGTAAAGAAATTGAAGGCTGCACCATGACAATGACATTTGTTTTTTGGGAATTTATACAAATTACTTATTTTCACCCAGGAAACCATTAAAACCGAAGTAATTGAAACTTACTCCACCAATGGAACTCCTACAAGGACCACCCGCACCACTACTACGACTTCTGGCCAGAAGACGATCGGCGGCCGAAGTAGCAGTAGTAGCAGTAGTCGCGACTCATCACCAGAGACGAAGAAAAAGAGCGGGATTTCTGATTTCATGGGAAAACTGTCCATAAAATCTGACAGAAAGGAACAAAAGCATCCCGACTGTCATGGTAACGGTCATTCCAAGGGAGGACGAACCCGCCACGACTCCTCCTCTAGCTCCGATAGTGATTCAGACAACGAAGACTTTGCCAAAGTGTGCCTGAAGCAGCACAATCTTCTCCGCAGCAAACACGGCGTCCCAAGTTTGAAATTGTCCAAATCGGTAAGTATTCCATAGTTTAGTGTTCGTGTTGTTGTCAAGGTATGACACTATCCATTTAATTTGCAAATCACAATACTATTGCATTCCCATATTAACTGCATCATAGGGACACATGCAGTGCTGTTGTCCATGGTTGGGATATTGTGAAGAGCACTTTTCAATGTAAATTTCCTGTTGTGATTAACTGCTTTTTTAATTTTATAGATGTGCAAATATGCCCAAGAATGGGCAGATAAATGTGCCAGTAATGACTGCATGAGACATCGGGATTCGCACAAGTATGGTGAAAATATCCATATGGAATGGTCCTCAAATCCCAAGTTCAAAGTGGATGGTAAGCTGTTTATTTATAATGTGTAATTTAAACACATTTACATTTTGGTCAGGATTGTGAGACTACAATCATGGAATATATACACAATTAGTTAGTAAATCTATAAGTGTTTATGCAATTTATACCACTAAAAATGGTTTGTAGATTGGAACTGCAAAACCACTGATAAAACTACATAGTTTGCTATTGAAAATTACTACCAAATTATATGCTTAAAACTGTTTGAACACTGCATGTGAACTTTTTGAAATATCGAAAGTGGTTTTTAATAGCAAATTTCAGAACACAAACCACATGCAATAATTTCAATTCCAAACTTTATTTTTGCAGGAAAGAAGCCAGCGAACGACTGGTACGCTGAAATAAAGCAACACAAATTCGGAGTTGAACCAAAAAGCATGGGCACAGGTTAGTTACCGCAGTTGCAAAGGAAATTTTGTTCTTCAATGAAATTTAACAATAATTTCTATGTTTGTCTATATTCTAGGTCACTTCACTCAGGTGATTTGGAAAGGGTCAAAGGAACTCGGCGTGGGCATCGCCAAAAGCAAGAGCGGAAAAGTGTACGTGGTTGCGAATTATGATCCACCTGGTAATATGATTGGCTCGTATTCGTCCAATGTCCCACCACCAAAATAATCATACCAAGGAATTTGGCAAAAAAGGAGGAACTTAATTTGGATCACTAATCAAGCCAAAGCGAGGTTTTACAAGAGTAACATTTTTAAAAGCTGCGTTTTAGTGACGCGTATACGGTGATGCGTCAGTATTATGAAAATTCCAAAAAAATTCCTTAACCTTGAGGTAAAAAGGTGAAATTTTGGAGCTGATAATTCCAAAGTTGATGAAGGTATTAATTATTTTAACCCTTGCATTCCACTTCAAAACAATTGCTTGTCGGACTTGATCGCAAGCAACAATCAATGTATTCCAACGGTTGTCGCCATATTTGTGAACCATTTTTATCCTTTTATCTTACTTAAAAGTCCAAGATATATACATCGTTCATAGTTTCTTTTCAAGTATTTTCAGATTTTCGGCTATAGAAAATCTACCTGAGTTAATCTCAGGTACTTTTATAGCGCCTCTGACATTACTGATAACTGTATTTAAGATTGGGGCCGGCTCTCGTATACACTCTAAAAAAGTATATTGTACAATATAGAAACTTGGATGTATTACTATAATGGCTTTTATATTTTAAAGCATATAGGACTATAAAGTTCTAAACAACTTTTAAATTTCTAATGAGATCCTATCCTGCATTCTAACAGACTCTAGTCTATCTTAACGAGCAAAAATATCTTGACCACTTTACTAGACGTGCAGTATATTGACTCTGTTGAAAGAGGTTTAAAAGTGTGGATAGATTTTTGACCTGAATGTCTAATCAATAACTCGAGTTGGGAAATTATTTAGTCCGCATGACCAGTCTAAAGGATCAATTTAGCACATTTTAATCACTAAAGGACAAATTTCCACCAAAGAACCATTATTTTTTAGTATTCCTGAAGTGTATTTTTAAGTTATTTAATTTACTAACTTCCGTGAACTCTTCTATTTCCGTATGGTTCACAAAAATGGCTGACGAGGTGTACCCCATGGCTGATAACGTCACGTGTATGCCATCAGTACTTGGAGAATTCAAATCTGTGATCGTTTTACAAATTTTATGTACTTTTAATGCTTTACCTACTTCATGTTTCTTGTATTAAAATTTATCACATGTGTATAATTCAAATATTACAACATTTTTTTTTCTTATTCTAAAAAAATACTGATTTCTTAATTATTTTGCAGTATTTTCAGATATTTAGAAAAAACTGCCAACCAAAAAACTTCTTTCAGGCCGATGAACTCTGTGATGAAAAATTGAATCATGTTATGTCACAAAATCCATAACCCTTTCCTCCCCCAAATGTGCTGTATCTTACTTGAACGTCCCCGATTGTTATCTCCATGGAAACGAGAAGCTGCGTGAAAAATGAGGGCTCATGGGATAGCTTGTCCTTAAGAAAACGATTTCTTGAAAAGACACTTGAGTATACAATTCCTATTTACAGTGAGGTAACTACAGGGTGCACTTGCAAAACTTAGGAAAAAATTGGTAATTTATGTCTTAATCGGATAAATTTAATAACGCATTTTTCACATATATTCCTGGATTGAATGTTTTGTCTGCATTAATACAGTGAGACCCACAATTTTCAATCGCTATCCAATAAAAGCTGCCATACATTTGTTAACATCAATTATATCACGAAAGCCAGCACACTAATATTGTAAAGAAGGAGGGAAACAGTTGTCTTTATATTAATAGGCCGATGGAACGATTCCAAGTTTTTGGAATCTAATACAGACAGTCGTCGAATTTACGACCTATGCGACTTGCACTTGGTCATAAAAATAATTAACTGAAAAAATGGTTGAATATTTAATGTAACGATTTGTAGAGAGATAATATCTAGGTGTAATTCCTGGCCTACTCCAGTAGTCTGCAAACTTCTAATCTTGGCAGAACATCATCCGTAAGCATTTGTTCTGCTGAACGCTAGTATAAAAAAATGCACTGCAGGTCTCCCTTTTTCGAAGGAAAATTTGTGTAATTACGTTTAAATTTAGTCTTAAACAAACTTGAAAATTGTATAGTGCATGAGTGACGCTTCAAGGCAGACAAAACGACGGCCATCACGATAGTAAATACATATCAAAAGTCTAAATTTGTTTTATAAAATTCTCGTGGAACCCCTGAAAAGGCTCCACGGAATCCATTTTGAAAACCATTAACTCTTTTCTAACTTACTTATGTTTTCAGAATACATTATAGTTCTTTCTAGACAAAGGACAGGACACCACCTATCCAACCAAGAGGCCATTCAAAAAAGACGTCCTCAAAAAGGGGGTAGGGGGACTGCTGGCATGTTAAACACTATTTGGGCAGGGTGTGGGGGAGAGGGGAAAGCCATTATGGACGTAGTATTTTTCAGTTTTTGGTTATTCTGTTTAATCCAGTTTTATGCTGGAATTTCCTTTCGAAGTCAAGAAATTTCTGTTGATCAGAAAAATCTGAAAATATATCGTTGAATTTGTAGCGCGAGGGGAGTTTGGAAATTTATAGGATGAGCCTTTATGATGAAGGAAGGGTCTGGTATAAAATGGACACCTTGTGGATGTGGGGGGGGGGGTAACGGAGAAATTTTGGAATGAAGTGCGTTAAGCCATTTTTCGAGCTCCTTAATCCCTTATCCCAAATAACTATAATTTTCCAAATCACTTAAACGTTATCCACATTTCTTTGCCGTTTTCCATGCATTCCAATTTTCTCAAAATTTCCAACTTTCCACAGTTCGAGATTTGGCGCGCGTTTCATTTAGGAAAATGGCCACCAGGTGACGCCACTGGTAGCAGACGCCACCATTGTCGACCAGGGAGGGTAAAATGCCTATCCGTTGTCGATCGGCTCTCCGGCTGCTCTCTCTCGGAGGAGCACTGCGGTACATCGGATCGATATTCGAATCTGGTTGGTAGAAGAGGGCCTGGAAGGAGCTTTAATAGACGCCGGCGAAAAATCAAGGTGAAACAGGCTCTTGCACGCACACTTGTACTCGAGCAAAGGTCAGCATTTTCAACGGTCGTAATTTGGCAACCAAGAAATGGATGGACGATTTTAACATTTTAGTTTCGGTTGAGATTTCATGTTTATAATCTCTGGCCGCTTGACCACCGAACATTTCATTCAGTGACAATCTTCAGATTTCCAGCGTGACATCTTGGCCTGATCGAAGACGCACCGAGAAGATGATGCGCACGGGCCTTTGTTGAAATTTTGATCTAGGTAAGAAAATCAATTTATTTTATAGGTCAGTTTAAGTTGACCATTTATTCATTTAACAAATGTGTCTTTGTACATGGGTAGCGTGAATAGGTCATTGAATTTAAATTTTGATGTTAGTGACCGGTTGCACCGTGTTTCGTTAAATTAACGAGGTGTGGTTGTGATATTACTGTGTTGTCAGCTGTCTCTTGAAGCTGTATTGATGATGATGTGCAGACACTGATCAGTCAGTTCGTAACAAGATACTCATGTCTTGATGCGCAATTTGCTGTTTAATAACACGTTTTTGATTGGCTGATTATTTTTGTAATATAATTTGACAAATCTTATATTTTGTTGTAACTGTGATATTTGTCCAATATTATAAAATTAAAAAAACTCGTAATGAAACTATACAGTATTTACGACCATAAAAAAGAGGACGAAATACAATTTTACCCTCTGGAAAAAAATTTTTTGAAGACCGTACAGTTGGAATACTTTAGAAATTATTATACTACAGTAGTTAGTGGAAAAAAGTGGAAAATACCTCCTGGAAGGAATAATTTTGAAGACACTACATCTTCAATCCTTTAGAAATTCTTATTCTGTAGAAATTAGTTGAAAAAAGTAGAAAAAAATAAAATTTCTCACTCTGTAAGGAATAATTTTGAAGACACTACATCTTCAATCCTTTGAAAATTCTTATACTATAGCAGTTACTGGAAAAAAATTGGAAAAAATAAAATTCCGCCCTCTGGAATGAACGATTTTGAAGACAGTAAAAGCTTCAATCCTTTAGATAGTATTGTTATGTTACAGTAGTTATAGTGGGGAAAAAAATCTCAACCTCTGGAAGGAACAGTTTTGAAGACAACACAGCTTCGTTTCTTTAGAATTTTTTATACTTGTAGTATAACTTACAAACTGCAATAAAGCAAAATATTTAACGATGAAAACAAACGGATTAATGTCCAATGGGATTTATTTGTTTGTATTATGTTTTCAACTGTTCTTAGAAAGCAAATTTACAGAGCGATTTTATTGTCAGTTTATCAACGTTATATTCGACGTTTATTTTATGTTGCTCATAAAAAAAATCTGTAAGATCCATGGTTTTCTCAAATTAAACTCTGTGTAAGTTTGCAAACAACAGATATACTTTTATCATCCTATTATAATGAATTGCATTGAGAAATTAGACCACTTTTGGGCGGTAAAAGAGTCATAGAGGTCCAAAAACCTATATTTTTTTTATTAAAAAATATTAAAGGTTTTTCCGTTAAAATAAGTGTGCATAACTAGCATTTCTTGAGAAAACATTGCAAAATTGGAATTTGTAACCTAGTTTCTCACAAAAATATTCGCACTTTGCTTATCATTCCTGAAAAAATTGTGAACATTGAACTGCAAATTAAGATTAGTGACATTTTGTTATGAATAAGTAAATTAGTGAAATAGTTTCACGTCATTTTTTTTTATGTTACTTGAAACAATAAAGTACTTCCGATGTAGTATTTCTAAAATAGATTTTCAAAATGTGTCAAGTAATGCAAAATGTTTTACAGAATGTCAAATGTAGTTCCTTCTTTTCTTTGCTATTTTTTTTAATATCATAAAATTTTCTTAAATATTAAATTTGGGTACCAGGCTTTCTAATCTAGAAATTTCGTTATTTTGACATTAAAAACTCAACTTGTCGTTTAATAATGCTTAGTCTGGTTTTTTCCTCAATTCTATAAACTCTTTATCTCATTAAACAGTTCCCTTAAGCTTTTTAAACAACAACAAAATTTCGGTCTGGGAACACCTTAAGCCAACCCCTTCAGGCTTACAATTCCATAAAATGTAAAATAAATATAACATTTTTGGATTTTGATCTTCCTTGAATGCAACGGTCAAGGGTTCGAAAACCATATTAATTAGCGGATACAAAATATAATATGTGGATTTTTTTTTCTGTTTAATAAAGCTAGGCTAAGTTTAGTTGTTTAGCTTTTTTAAGGTGGGCCGGTTGTTTTTTATAAAGTAAGAAACTTGAATACTTTGAAATATCACCAGCACTGCAAAAAAAAACATGTTATGAAGTTACGTAAGTTCACCTTTGGAAGTTATATAATCCCCTAGTGACGTATGAGTTTTCAGCTGACTTCCCCGTGCAATATACGCTTTTAGGAATACCGCTAATAAATGGCCGCGACCATTATAGAATTACACCCATACCTCGCTTTACGGTCTAGATACAGTGGCGCCATTTAAGTATTTGGACAACATGAAAACGGTGTATAAATACAGAAATTAAAGATCTAAAAATTTGAAAAGTTGCAATAAATGAAGCTTACCAATCCCTCAAACTACTCGTAGATGTTGATTTTTTAAAAGGAATCTTAACTATGATTTATTTTTAAAAAAACGAGAAATTACATGGTCACAAAGTATTTGGACAGATTTTGCAGATCTGATAATCAGTACGCAAAACCTTCGAAGTTCCATGTTCATTACACAAATTAAGTAAGCTAGTATAAAGTAATGTAATTCGAAGATGTAAATTGATGTTTGCCATTTAACTTTGTCAAAATTGCCGAAACAGTAAAGATTCCTCAGTCTGTACGTAGCAAAGTTATAAGAGCTGAGAAATAAAAAGAAAACATAGGGAAATTGCCAAAATGCTCAAATTACCTCTGTCAACAGTTGGATATATAATTAAAACGAGTATGGACACTGGATCAGTGCTAAATAAACGAAGAACAGGGCGACCTAAAGTGCTCAGTGAAAGACAAGAGCGATCGCTTGTGCTCCATGCCCGGAAACATCCCTTCACTTGTGCCCAGGAATTACAAAATATGGTCGAAACAACATACCAGCAATGTGTGAGCAAAACTACAATAAAAATGTGCTGAACAGAGCCAAATACCATGGCTCAGAAACCATTTATCAGTGAGGTCAACAGAGTAAAGAGACTTAAGTTTGCCAAAGAGTATCTGAACAAACCAATATCATTCTGGGAAAGTGTTTTGTTCACTGATGAAAGCAAATTTAATATTTTTGGAAGTGATGGCCGGAGGTATGTGTGGCGAAAGCCAAATGAAGAGCTCACACCAGCAAAAGTGTCTCTCATAGTGAAACATGGAGGAAGTCATGCTAGGGTCTGGAGCTGTGTATCGTCAAAATTTGTCGGGAATCTTGCTTTCATTGATGGCACAAATGCTTGTGAACATTTTGCAAGATAATTTGAAAAAAAGCATGCAGGACACCTTTAATTGTCTTCCAACAAGATAATGACCCAAACATATGGCCATCATAACTCGCGAGTGGTTGCTGTATAATGTTTGCAGGAAGTTACAAACCCCACCTCAGTCACCAGACATCAACATAATTGAAAATTTGTGGCATCAATTAGACTTTCAGGTGTGGAAACATAAAATAACTGGCAGACAATGATTGCAAGATATGGTCCAAGAAGAGTTGACATTAATTATATTAAAACATTGGTTCACTCTATGCCAAATAGGATGCAAGCCATCATTGATGCAAATGGACTTCACACAAAGTATTATTAATTACGTTACAATTTGTTTCCTTTATTATTTACAGTACATGCAATGGACAGTGAAACTGTCCAAATACTTTGTGACAACTCAATTTTTCGTTTTTGAGAAATAAATAGAATTTATTTTTCAGCTTGACACATGCAAGTGTAAGAATATTTTGAGGGATTGATAAGCTTCATTTATTGCACCTCATATATTTTTTGGCAATTACAGTGCATGTGCATACAGTATAAAGGTGCGTTTCCACGTGAGATTTAACTCTCGCGAGTTACTCGTCACATCTCGTATTTCACTGACAGATTCCACAAAATTTCCTAAACTTAGCTCTAAACATTAAAAACCCTAAACTTAAAGCTTATCCTCAATGCTTTGCTGCTATACGAGAAAGGCCATCATCAAGGCGTTTTTTGCTACATTTTTGGCCTAGCTCTCGACAGCTAGTATCAGAGAGGCCAGGGCTCACGTGTCCGCTAGCGAAAATTTAAAGTTTGAAACAAATTCTAGAAGATCAAAGCAACGTTTCAAACATGAATGAGATTCTTTTTGTGTTTTTTAGAATGAAGACATCAACCAACTCCGTTTAGAAGCACCATGGAGTCGTTGGAAAGCAAGCTGCGCCGAGTGCGCGACGCCATGGGCCGTTTCTCACTTAACGGCAACCACGTACGCTCGCGTCCTTGTGTCACGTGGGCCGACGACGACCTGACCAACAACTCTCCCAACAGCCCCAACCTGCTTCAGAGGATCCAGTCACTGTCCGGCCACCGACAAAGTCCGGACATCAGGCGGCGCCCACAACAACTGGACAATCGGCCGTCGCCAGCAAGGGGGCGGCGCCTGTTCTATGCCAACTCAATGCCAGCGCCCGGCACTTCCGCTCAGCACTCGCCCACTTCCAGCCACCAGCCCACCCTGCACGTGGTCTCTTCCAGCCCTTGCCTGAGGCGGATGACCCACGCCATGACCTCCCAGAACTCCTTCACTCTGCCCGTGAGGGGCATTCTGGACAACAGGCCCCAGGGCTCGCCATCACCCGAGTTTCCATCCCCAGGCTCGGGCAAGAACACGCCCATGGCTGTCAGCCCCAACCTCGCGGCCAAGGTAAGTGACCTTTGACCCATTGGGACTAACGCGGTTTTGCTTATTCTGGAGCAGATAAGGTTTCAAAAAGATGGTCCAGCAGTTATTACATGGTTCCCTTCGCCAACATATATCTAGTCGCGCAACATTGTGGAACACATGTATCCAGATATGTTGTTTGGTCGCATATATCCAGTTGTATGAGACACCGTTGTTAATTGATGAAACATGGTAGTGATGATGATGATGATGATGATGATGACAATATTAAAAATAATCAAATAAATGGTATCGATTTTGAAATTGTGCCAGGTTAAATAAGAAAAAAAAAATAGTTGGCCACCCTGTACTCGAGTAACTTAAGGGTTAATTTATGTGCTTGCTTCTTGGAATATTTTAGTCATAAGTAATTTTAGAAGCAATTTGAGGAAGTTGAGCTGCTTCACTAGTGTTAATTTCGTCACTGCGATATATTCTTATACCAAAATTGCCTGTTGTTTTATAATTTGTAAGCAAACTTTAATTTGTCTGAAATGAGTCCCAAGAATAACATAATTGAAGCATTTTAAAAACATAAACCTATCGATTTTTTGGCTCAGCATGTCCGGAAATGAGTTTCATTATGGTGATATACAGCTAAACTATTAATATTGAAGATGCTTTACTCAGAATGTTATGATTATGTTATGATATTATTATAGTTAACGATTTAGCCGGGCGACATTATTATGGCTTTAGTAGAAAACTTTTTTCCTTTGAAGTACATTGAAAACTAATCACAACATTTTTGAAAATTATTTAAAGCTATAGGTTCGCTTAATCCGCTTTTCCTGATCTTAAAGTATTTTCCCTTAGATAAACGTGATAAAACCACACATAGAAATGAAACGCTAACAGTGATACGTCATCTTTAATGTCTTTCTTTCTAAACTCGCCGAAAATTGGGGGAAATTTCGTGAAATTTAATGATTTCCGATGACGTTTGAAGGTTTTTTACCTTCAAACGTCATCGGAAATCATTGGAGATAAAACGGAAACTTATTCAGATAAGCTGGTTCAGTGTTAAGTGAATCTTCAATCTAAAATAGATTTGTCTATGCATATTATCATCTACAATTTGAGATTTATATGCTGATTGTATTGGGTAACTTAATTGAAATGAATAATTGGTTTTATATGCATTATGGAGAGGAATAAATGTTAAGATCATACGATGAAAGGCTTTTAATTTTTTAGCAACGGTTCACTATTGGATTTTATGTCTTTATTTCTTGAGATTTCTTAAAATCTTACATGGTTTATGATATTCTGGAAGACAATGGACAAAGTAAATGAAATTTCGGTGTCGTCACTGAAACTTATTTGGTTATCATTTTTTACTTAAAAAGTTGTCATGGTTAAGTTAAGACTTAGGATTAACGAAGACATTTAAAATCCAAAAATACTGTATTAGTTTGGTTAACGTTGGATCACTTTATCTTTTTGGAATAATGAAATAATTGAACTAAATTATTATAGGGCAAACGTTTTTGCATACGTTTGTAAATACGTGTATATACGTACATGTACGTCTTGGTGGAGACCCGGCTTTAGTTATCCATTGGTCATCCCCATCGCCAAGGCACCCATACAGTGTGATTGACTGGCCAGGGTTTCAGCTTGCCCAATTGCAAGTGGGTCCCTGTCAAAATGGGCCCCCTTGAACATTAGACAAGATGTTAATGAATTTTCTACATCTTAATAATAACTTTTAATGTATACATTTATTTTTGACAAAAATAGATTGTACCATTTTTCCACTCGTGCATTTTTTTTGAAAATAGCATTTATTTCCTATACAAATTAAATAACCTTATAGGTACAGTAGTTGTGAGTGGGGCTCCCTTTGTATCCTGGCAACGTGTATTTTTAGGCCCAATTCGCCTCTAAATTCATGAGTTGTGACGTTATTTAGTTAGCATAAAGTCCATTTAGGTTTTGCTAAGGTTTGCTTTTAAAAACACGCTCTTTTTATGTTTTTTATAAAAGCATCGTTTATCGTGATTCAAAGCGAAGTTATCCAATATTTGCATTGAGATAGCCTTTAAATTCGAACCAGCTTTTTGCAAACTTAACGACTATATGCTGCAATAGTTTCCAACTTTCTCTTATATTTTTTTTTAAAAAACAGACATTTTTTTATCTAAAACTTTTACAATCGTTAAATCTTAGAAGCCTAAGACACGCCCTGCTTGGCGTCCCACCTTAGACAATTTCAAAGTTAATCTCCCAGAACGAAGCAATTTTCGGATTCGCATGCTCCGCGCAATTTCCGCAAACGTTCTTGGCACGTATCGATTTGAACTTTATATTCATTCCGGAATTTATGGATACCAAAATGTTATCTGGTCAGCCAGAAGTCACCAAACCACCCCAAAAAAATCAATTTCATTGGAACAAACGGCAGCACCCTATCTCGAAGAATTGCTGGAGAATCGTAAAATTATTTCCGTGAAACCGGACGATTCGTTTTTTTTCTCCCAAAATTTATCTTCCAGGAAAAGGATTTTCAGATTCATGACGCTGATTGCATTATCCCCGTCTCGCCCTTAGAACACAACGACGCTTCTTAGAAAACTTATACTGTATTTTTATCGCCATCTTGATGCTTCGCAACGGAGACAGAGGGCATTGGCACGACCCAATTTCTGCTGAAATTTATAGAGTCGTATTAACATTATGAGGAGATATGGTGGGGCATAAGACGGGGATCCCCCATAAATAAACGAGAAATGGTCCCAAAAAGGGCATCGGTTGTCCACGGGGAGGGTTTGGGAATTCCCCCTCTTTAACATGCGAAGGCATTTCCTTAACCCTTTTCGCATCTTTTCTTTAACATAAGAAAGAAGGAAGCCAGAGGGTAAGGAGCAATTCGGTTAACACAATTGACGACCTGTCATTCTTTTTGTTATTTCATCCTTTGCGTAAGAGATAAAAACTTCTCCGAAATTTCAACAATCGTTGCCAAGATGTCAGAGTTATGATAAATAGCGCCTCCCAGCATTATGAATGATGCATCGAAATAAAATAAAGCCATGAATGGAATCCTAGAAGTGAGCTTGCATTTAGGGTTCCCGACGTCATTGTCATAATGCGGTTTTTTTGTTTCAAGAATTTCCTCTTCCTGGAACCGGATAACATCTTTGGGAATCCAGTCAATTATTCTTTAGCGAGTTACTTGAATTCCTGAAATACCTTGCGGTATGGAAATTTGGCGTAATAAAATTACTTTAACATTACGTAGTTGAAAAATAGAGTACATTTTTGCATTAAGTTTTACTTTATGTTTACAATGTGGACTATCCTCATCAAGCTCATGGCTCAATCAGGATACATCCTGTTTCACATCATCGTCTGTTTGGAATTTTTGAACATTCAAGTTAGATATTCTGCATGAATTCTGGCACCATGTAGTGACCTAAAACCAAATTTCCTGCTCATTAAAATGATTATTTCAGTTTTTTTGTACGACATCTGGTTTTCGAATAATAAATGAATATGCACGACTTTTTGACCGCCCCTCGTAGAATGCCACATGGGATAACTTGACGGAAATAGCAGTTGTGGACTGGCACGGGTGTCTGCTGGTCTGATGGCAAGTGAGCCACTAATGAAGTGCATCGGGCCCATTAAACATTAGATGTTGTTATACAATAGTAAGGACTGATTTATTAAAAAATTTATTTTTCACAAAAATTAATTCTATCGTTCTTCCACTCATATATATATATTTTTCGAAATTCCATTTATTTCTTATGCAAATTATATGGTAGCTCTTAACAGTAGTTGTGGGTGGGCTTCTTTTGAGTTCTGGTAGCCAATATTTTAAGACCCAGTCGGCCACTGGGCTCACAGCCAAGTTTATAATAATTTATTGTTAACCAACTCGTAAGCTAGACTGGGGTGGTTTTTACGTGAATTATTGGCGGAAAAGATTAAATTAGAAGCGGGACGATTTTACAAAAAATCGGTCGCCTGTGACGCTGTTTTACATATGGATTCAACCGTACTTGAATCATGAGCTCGATGAAGATAGTTCGCAATGTTAAGAATAGTGGAACTTAACGATAATCATTAAAGATGAAATATGAATCAGCATTAGTTGACAATAATGTACGAAATATGCAAAAAAAAATTTGTTGGGGTTTTTTAAAGGATTTTCTAGATTTTAAAGTTGTCCTTGGTTGTTTGATATTTGAATTTTTAAAACTTGGCCACTTTCTCGTGTTTAAACTGCTACATGAAATAATTTTATCAAGAATCTAAACAAACTTGGAAAAAGTGAACAAATCTGTTCAGTTGTTTGGAGATTTTCGCGTTCACTTGGTGCATCTCGCGAGGGAATAAGTCAACTCGTAGACAGTCCCGTAAACGCGATTTTATGTTACAGTAATTTGTTCTCATATTTATCCATCGCGTATAAACAATTGTGTGAAGAATTGCAAAACTGAACAATCATAGCTAAAAGGTAGCTTTCTAAACAATTTTTTTTTAAATGTGGTACAATGAAATTGAACTTGGTGATCTAGTTTCGAAGGACATTTTGTTCATCACAAACGAAAATAAATGAAAAATGATAATAAAATAAAACTAAAATATCGTGATTTCCACTGGGAACATTGCGGTTCATCCTTGTACTAGTGCAATCAATGCCAACTCGTATGCTATGCTTGTTTGCCTTCTGATATGGGGCACCATTGATAGCGTTACGGAAAGTACCTGGCATAATAAAAGAATTCCAAATATAATTCCAATTCAATATAATGTACTTAATGTTTATACAGAAGAATAATCAATTATTGCCTCATGGCATGCAGGGTTTCCAGTAGCCTTGAAAATCTGGAAAGTCTTGAAATGTGCTTGAAATGTATCACCTCCTTATGCTTAAATTTCGTGTTAAACATCAGTTTATGCTTCAATTTCTAACCCACATCGGGAATTTTTTCCAGCAAATTTACTGCACATCCTGATCCGAAATCGTAATAGTCAGGCAGTTTCTTTTTTTTTTTTTCGAACACACCCTACGATTTTATTTTCTGTCTGCAAATCACTAATGCAGATGTGAAATATCTCGCTCATCCTAGTATGTATACTCCCTTGTCAAACTGTTTTCGAAATATTCATCATAAACTAAAGGATTATCGTAACACTCTATAATATATAAATTTCAATCAAATTGTCGATGCCAAATTGCGGCATTTTCTCGCTCACACAAGCAGAGAAAACGGCCTTGGGCGAATGGCATGGACGTCTGAATCCAGATTCAAGTTCAAGGCTAGTTTACTGAGCTCGTTTATCTCCAGACGGCCAAAAAATTGCAAAAAGAATCAAAAAATTTCATCCAAAAGTACCAAAAAAACCCGTAATGTCAGAGCCAAATCCGTGGAATTGAATCCAGGGCACAGTATGAGATAGCAGAAAACTTCTTTGATGCAATTTTCCATTAACGGTTTTTATAACCGTTTATTTGTGGCATGATTTTTGAGAGGCTTTAGCCAGTCATTGCGGCCGATAGCTCAATTGGAAATGGCACTTGCGTCATACAACAACCTATTCTTGTATTTTCTGCAACAGCGTGGGTAGAATTTAATAACGAAAGTACAGGGTGATGAGGATGGATCGTTTTTACCAAAGTTCCCCCATTTATACTCATAAGTAGTCGCTGACTGCGCCTTAATTTATGCATATTTTCTATATTCGAAAAGTACCGAAACATGTAATATGCATTACTTGTCTATTCCAAGAATGTTTTAAATTAATGCTAGATTATGGAAATTTACATAGGAAAAACGACAGTGCCTGTGGTAAAAGTAGATTTATTGGAAGCGATTTCGCATAAGTAGCACGATAAAAACAAGAAATATCATAGCAAATGAGAAAAAAGGATTAGTTCTATATTGCAGTTCCCCTTTCCATAAAAACGCGTTGACATTATATCTACATTTAATCTTAATATTTAAAGCTTTTTTTTATTCATCATTTGCTTTATTAGAATAGTGTGTCAACAAACATGGTTTGAGGTTGGGAACAACAACATCACATAAGTTGTAATTCAATGTATTGATGGAGAGAGAAATTTCTCACCGGAGTCCATAAAATCACGTGACGAAATTTACAAAATATTCATTGCATATTCTAACGTCAGCTTTATTTCATGATCCTGTTTGAATAATCGTACATTTTAATTCTGATTAAAATCAAGTAGACACATTTTTTAATAACTTCAATCATTGTTAATTTGAAAAAGTAGCTTTCAGCGGAGGGAATTGAGAGCGAATACGTTTTTTCAAATCATCTCGTTTGCATTTGCTAATGGTGTTCATATTTTCAAGTTGTTACCATGATCTGTGTTTCCATCCCAAGACATTGTTAACAATCTCATTGTTCGCAACCTTAGCACCGTCCTGGCAGACCTCTGCCTCCAAGAAAATAATCCATACTCTCCATCGCCATGGCAACTGACATGTTGGAGGTGCAACGTTTCAGCTTGTTTTAAAGCTTTAAATTAAAGCTGCTAATTAGCTTAATCCACGCTCGCCAAACTAGGCTCGCGAGACCCTTATGCTGCAACTCTGCACTCGTAATGCTAATTCACGCTTCACATTTATTTTTGCAGGTCTTGTTCAGCAGGCCGCTGAGCGTTAATCATCGTCATGATGACATGGAAACGTTTTTCGAAGAAAGCGATTTTGTCACGGATTGCGTGCACTGGCACAATATGTTACGGCAGAAGCACCAGGCCCCTCCCATCTTGCTATCATCCGAGGTGAGCAAATGGTCTATTGGCATGCTTCAAAGCCATCATTTCGGCCGTTTCACCCGTTTTGGTAATTGCTAATCAAACAAACGAAATGAAGCACGCGTAGATTTAAAGTTAGTGATCGGATGGTAAGCGCGAACTCATTTGTTTCTAAATTGAAAGCAGTTGTGAGTGCCAAAAGTGGTTCTGAAAGCACTTGAAACCGAGGCGCCATCTTTTGACTAAAATTTCCAACGAAACAATGGAATGGGACAAATGGTGACAAGAACTTGGAAATCATGCAAAGGCAGAATGCTAGGGTTGAAGCACTGCAGGGGGAAATGGGCTGGTCAGGGTTTGAACCATGGGAAATGACGAGCAAGCTGTCCTACTTGCGGAGGCTATGGACCTTAGATAAGACATATCCTGCAAGGCAGGTTTATGAGATGCTGAGGGGTCAAGGATGGTCCACCCAGTGGCAACGACGGGTACAAAGATTTGGAACCAGGTTGGGCATTGATGCCTTCAAAAAAGAAGCATGGGCAAAATCTGATGTGGGCATAAAGCGAATGGTCAGAGATTGGGAGGACCGTGCCTGGCATAAGGGGTTACAGCTGAAAAACACACTAGCAACATATAGAACTAAGACAAAGATAAGTAGAGAGGTGTTTTATGACAACTCCTATGCAAGTGTATTGTTCTTTAGAGCTAGGGCAGGATCATTGGAAACCAACGAACGACTAGCTAAATTTAAGGGGGATTACAACCTATCCCTTTCAATGGGTAAATTTTAAACGACACTCACAGCCAAACAAAAAGAGATTAA
>JAQGAE010002591.1:0-17230 GCA_034696685.1 Julus scandinavius | reverse complement strand
ATCATGATCTTGCAATCTTATGCCTTCAACTTGTACCATATCTACTTGGATGTTTATAAAGGTTTGCAGCAGTGAGTACAAGTTTTATTCCTTATCCCACATCAAATTATTTTCTTTATAAATTTAATATTAAAACCTGATAGTCATGATATTTTGGCAGTAATTTCATGAAATATTTACCGTATTTTACGGACTATAAGACGTACCTTAATTTTTAAGAAATTTTTTTTAAAAACAAAAGTAGTACAAGATGCACCTGAATTTTGGAGGCAATTTTTTGAAAAAAAATTGCGTCTTGTAGTCCGTAAAATACAGTAATGAAAACTGAATTTTTAATAAAAAATACTATAAAGTTAATATCAAATTCAAATAGTCATTTATTGAGAAAATTAGTCGTGCTTTTCATGAAATTACTGCAAATATTTTATGACTATCAGAATTTGATACCGAATTTATATTATTTGACAATTTTGCAGACATTTTTTGCAGAAATTTCATGAAAACAATGACTAAATTTCTGAATAAAAGACTATCAGGATTTGACTTTATATCGATTTTATTCAGAAATTTAGTCGTGTTTTATTAGAAATTTAGTCATGTTTTATAAACAATTTATGACAAACTTTCAGAATTTATCAGAAAAACATGACTAAATTTGTGAACAAAATTTATAAAAAGTCCTGAATAAGTCAAGGAATTTTTGCAGTAATATCGTGAAAAACAACTAAATTTTTGAATACAAATGATACAAAGATAATATCAAATGCTGATAAAGTCATATTTTTTCAGTAATTTCAAGTCTTAATTCCTAATTCCAGGTCTAAATTTCTGAATAAAATCGATACAATTCGATATAAAATCCTAATCATGAAATTTTATCAGTAAATCAAGAAAAGCACGACTAAATTTCTGCATAAAAATGATATAAAACAATATTAAATTCTCATAAAGTCATGAAATTATGGCATTAATTTCATAAAAAACACTACTGAATTTCTAAATAAAAATGATATAAATTTGATATTAAATCCTTATCATGAAATTTTGACAGTAGTTTCATGAAAAACTACTGAATTTTTGAATAAAAATTATATCAGACGATATCAAATGCTGATAAAGTCGTGATATTTTTTCAGTAATTTCAAGTCCTAATTCCTAATTCCAGATCTAAATTTCTGAATAAAATCGATATAAATTCGACATCAAATCCAGATCATGAAATTTTGTCATAAGCTTCATGAAAAACTACTGAGTTTCTGAATAAAAACCCTATTTCCTCTTTTCTAGATAGTTTGAAAAAGTTATTTTTATCTTCAGTTCACAATAAAAATTGTGCTAATAAATGATTTTTCCTCACACGTCACTCACAGATAAAACTTATTCTTGAATTAATGATTGATTATAAATTAATAATTAATTAGATTTAGTTAGATTAGAAAAATTGTCATTTGGAATTTGACTGTCCATTGTCTCCTTACCCCTTCCCTGCGAATGCAATGATTTATTAATTTATCAACTTGATTAATTAGAAAACTATTGACACATGACAAATTGACAAAATATAAATTTGGTTAAAATGGTCAAAATTTGGACATTTTTAGTAAACTCTTGGGAATAGCAAACGCATCAGGATATTGTTGAAAACTACTTGAGAAACTCGTGAAAAATTCCAAAATGAAGAACCGGAAACGGCAGCCATCTTGTGTCAAACCTAAGTTTTATGCTTGGCATGCAGAACCATCAGAGGTCAACCGGAAGTTGGCCAAAAACGACAAGATCGTTGGAACCTACGCTGCCATGAGGCCATTTTTCATTGTGATGCACGTTTTTGGATTACTTCCGGTTTGTAACTTGATCTGGTCAACCAACAGCCGCCATCTTGTGTTTAAATGGATCAGTTTGCCAACTTTGCACACTGTACTGGTCATTTGTGTCATGTTGACCACTCTCGGCCTCAATGCCAAATATTATGTTGATGAATACGAAAATGACTTCACTAAAATCTTCACTTACTTAAGCACACCCTTGTTCAATGTTTCGGCCACAACAACCGCCATCTTGTGTCTCAAGATGGCCACCCAAATTCCAAAATTGTTGATCAAGTGGGACGAAATTTGTCAAAGACTGGATAAGTACAGAATGGTGATCAGGATGAAAAACAACATAATATGTCGTCCTCAGACTTCAAGAAACTTCTTGACCAATGACCATGGTCAAAATGGCTTGATCAGAGGCTATCCCTTCTTTACCACTGCTGATCAACCCTTAAGAGATAGCTGCCAGTTTACCTATGATCACCGACTGGGCATTGGTCATCATATCACCACTACTGATCATGGCTTGATCATAAGTGATGTCCTGTCCAATAGGCCTCCTTCTTTGATCCCTCGTTACACTTTGACCAATGGTCATCGACTCGCCATTTTGAATCATTGCATTATGAATCATGGATCCAGAACTGGTTATCCCTTGATCCCTCGTTCTGGTTTGACCACTGATCACAACATTTCTACTGGTCATGGTTTGATCAATGTCCACCAGGTAACCACTGATGACCATCATCGATTTACTGATGGCTCAATCTCACATCAAAACTTGATCACTGGTCATCACAACAGGTATACTGACCATGACTTGATCACTGGTCATCACAGGAGGTCTACTGACCATGGCTTGATCACTGGTAATCACATCAGTTCTACTGACTATAGCTTGATCACTGGTCATAGCAACATGTCTACTGACCATAGCTTGATCACTGGTCATCACAACAGTTCTACTGACCATGGCTTGATCACTGGTCATCGTACCTTCTCTAATGGTCCTCCTGCAACCTCCCATCAGGACCTCATCAATGATCAACACCTAAACACGAATGGTTGCCCATCGCCCTTTGATCAACACTTGACCAATGGTCATCGCAACTTCACTGATGGTGATCATGACTTGATCACTGGTCATCATAGCTTGACTGCTGGAGTGGCCACTCTGGTAGCCTTGGCCATGCTGACCGTTGCTGGCACCCACCACTTGTACCGTCACATGGTTGGCTGTTACCCTGATCCATTTACAAACGTCACACACTACTTGACCTTTAACCTTCACCACTGCGTGTTCTATGTCGAATCTGGTTTTGGATCAGGAGTTACTTCCGGTATATTCGCATATCTGGCAGTCCTTCTGCTTACAATCGCCTGGAATGTACGTGACATCCTCATCATACTCTTCTGTCTGGCCTTCAGATATAACTTTAAAGTGATTGCAGACTATCTGAAAAAGAACGAGGAGGTCAAGATGACCACTGACCAATGGAGGGTGATCAGGGAGGATCATATGGCTATATGTGCCATGGTAAAAGAGGTGGACAATCTGGTGGCCATCTTCATCCTGCAGTCTTATGCATTCAACTTTTACCACATCTGTCTTGATATCTTCAATGCCATCCAGTAAGTTGACCACTATTGTTGTGGTCAAAGTGGTGGTCAAATGTATTGGTACCCTTACTGAAAATGACAGTTTTCTGCATACAGCTTAATTATAGTATTTCTGCATATTCAATGTCACACTTTAATCACAAAAAGTGATTAAAGGATTAAACATTTATCTAGGCATTAATCATGAAACTAACTTTAAAAATCAATGCTGACCATTGACATCAAATGTAAAATTTGAAAGACAATCCCCATTTTTTTTCCAGGACTAAACGTGATGACTTGGCCAAATCAGTGTTTCGGATTGTAACAGTGATGTTTTTCACATCGAGAGTAGCAGGAGTGACATTTGCAGTGGTCAGCTTCAGTGAAATGGTCAGTTTTTAATTCACATTTCATTTTTAATGATGTCAAATGTGGATACTTTGGACCAGTTTTTTTGGTGGGGAGGAGTTTAAATTCTGAAAAAGTGTTCCCCATCAAGGCCCATGGAAACCCACTTAAGACATTCCAAGTGGTCAAAAATGTTGACTGGACCAAAGTATCCATTATTATTTCTTATTGTTGATAATTGGTGTTTTAAAAAATTCCAACAGGCAAAAGCACCCCTCAAATATTCCAGACATTCCAAGTGGTCAAAAATGTTGACTGGACCAAAGTATCCATTATTATTTCTTATTGTTGATAATTGGTGTTTTAAAAAATTCCAACAGGCAAAAGCACCCCTCAAATATTTACACAGATGTTCGCATACAGAGTACTGTGAAGAGGTAATTTTTAAATTATATATGATATATTATATAAATTATAAATATAAATATGCAAAACAATAATATTAAGATATCACTACATTTTATACTTGCTATCATACTAAAATATCTAAAACGTGCTTAAATTATTTTTATAAATTGAGAAAATTGACTAACTAAATGCTATTTAAGTATAAAATATTAGTTTTGCATATTTTGAAATGTGATCTTCATACAATATACTAACTTGTGAAACTTTAAAACCTTTAAAACCATTAGGCTTAAAAGATTAAAAGCTCTAAAAACCTTTTAAAAGGATAATGACTCCCTAGTGTCAACAGAAAAGTCATAAATCTTAACAGCCACAAAATAAACAAATATCACATAAACAAACAAAAGGAAAAATTAAAATAAACAAAAGGAAAATTAAAACAAACAAAAGGAAAAATTAAAACAAACAAAAGGAAAATTTCAAAAATATTAGGCTTACCATTTAGGCCTTAAACTTAATTCAACTGTCAGACACGTCCTCACTTCACAAAGTAAATAAAACTAATGAACAAACAGACCTTTAGTTTACTTTTCAGAGAATATTTCTCATTCCTTCCTGAGGTCAAAAAGCAAATTTTAAATTCCACACAAAATAGGTCAAAGTCAAATATTTAAATTAGTTAATGTACATAATGTGCAACCCACTTTTAGTAATATTTTATGATTAAAACAGGTTTTTCGCTTCATAAGTCACATCAATGGTGGCAGCACCTGTTTCACCATTTGCAAGCTTTGTGAAATCACAAGACATCTTTTTCTCAATGTAAGTGTCAATAAATGTTATGTAAGAATTTTTATGTAAACATCAAATTCCTAAATTTCCATACATTTTTTTTATAGATTATTGAGATTCTGGTGACCTATGAACTGATATTATTGGGAGTCTGAATACATCGAGTGACCATATAGATGGCGCCACCACGTTCAGCACTACATGTGTACTCGACAAACTTAACCAGCACAATTAAGGAAATAGTTAAGCAACTAATTAACCAAATAATTAAGAAAATGAGGCATAAAATGCACTGGTCAAACACTAAATATTATACATCTAATTATCCATTTATCAACTAGTTGTAATTATTTATTTAAATATCAGTATGTAGTTAAATATGTCAGTAGTTAAGTTCATAGAATTATTGTCTACATGTTTATTTAATTATGAAAAAATCAGAAAAGTCATTCAAACTTTCACTTAAACATCAATAAATACATGTTTAATATTTAATTATTGTTTTCATTTATGGCATAAAATAATCGATAAGACAATGAAGACATAAATGACAAAAACAGAAGTTAAATGTTGTAGTTAATTCATGGTCCTACTAAATAATAAAACCTAGCATGTACATGTTATTGTTGTTGAAAATAAATGTATTAACTTTGCCTTACATGAACTTGTCTTAGAATTTATTTTAACAAACTGTGTTAAATTTATAAATTTAACTTAAATGTATTGCATAAATTTAAATTATGTATAAGTGTACATTCTTAAGCACAAACTTATTTGAAAACATAAATATGAAAAATATTCAGCAAATATGCACTTTTAGAGCTATTTTTGGGAAATATGTTTATGAGCATTTGCTCTTTTCTGGAAATTGTTATGAGCATTTGCCCTTTTTGGTAAATATGGTTAAGAGTATTTGCTATTTTCAGGAAATATGTTTTAGAGCATTTGCTCTTGTACGGAAATTATGTTATGAGCATTTGCCCTTTTTGGTAAATATGGTTAAGAGCATTTTCTATTTTCTGGAAATATGTTTAAAGCATTTGTTCTTGTCTGGAAATATGTTTAAGAGCATTTGCTTTTTTATTAGAAATATGTTCATGAGCATTTGTCATTTTCTAGGAAATATGTCTAAAAGTATTTTTTCCCTTTTCTGGGAATATGTTTAAAGCATTTGCTCTTTTTGGGAAATATGTTTATGCACATTTGCTATTTTCTGGAAATATGTTTAAGAGCACTTTCTCTTTTCTGTGAATATGTTTAAGAGCATTTGCTCCTTTCTGGAAATATGTTTATGAGCATTTTCTTTTTTCTGGTAATATGTTTAAGAGCACTTTCTTTTTTCTGGAAATATTTTAAGAGAATTTGTTCTTTTATAGAAATATCTTTAAATGCATTTATTATTTTCTGGAAATATGTTTAAGAGCATTTCCTCTTTTCTGGGAACAAGTTTAAGTGCATTTGCCCTTTTAAATAAATATATCAGCATTATATTCAGCATTGTTTTCTACAGTATTTTGCATACATCTGTCATGAATATGTGGGCATCACACCTTTTAAACATTATGTGACATTATGAAACAATGACATGGCAGGTTTCAGTTTACATAATTTTCATTAATAAATTAAGAAAGGTTCGGCTACATTGTCAGTTTTATAGAGGAAATTGGAGAATTATTTTAATAAATTGCCCCCTACAATAATTGCGAATATATTTGTACGGTTCAAATATCTTTACCCCCTGCTCAAAATGGCCATTATTTTGAAAAATGTGATGTCAACTATGACGTCAGTGGTATAAATCAAATTAATGAATCTGTAATTTAGGTTATGAACTTGCTCTTCAAAACAAAAGAAACATCATTATTTTTAAAAATATACAGTACGTTCTGAGAATAATTGGGATAAAGTTTTAATTGGTTTTATATAGGACAAAGGTTTTATTTTATTAGATATATAGAGGCCCATTTAATAGAGGTTCTTATTGGAATATATTTTCCAAATCAATCAGTTGGCAACAACTGATGTGTTTTTTCTGAGAAATGCTCATAAAATGCAATTTTTATTATTATGTTTATGTCATTGTATTTAAATCCAGTCAATATTCATCGCAAACTAAGGAAACAATGTGCATATTTGATGAGAAAAGTCCTATTTTTTTGCATTTGTGTTTGCCTTATACAAATGACATTTTCTCACAATATCTTTATTGATTTTTACCTGTTTTTGACAGATATTTGTGTTTCCAAATGTTGCTTTTGCAACTACTCACAATTTTCTTTTAATTCACAAGTTACATTTATCTTATTGGTTAACTTATGCTAGAACGAGTTCTTGAAGATTTTTACTAAATTTTACCTAAAATATAGTGAATTAATCTTAGTCTTAAAGCTAAGTCAACTTATCGGTGGCTTGAAAAATCTGGAATATTTTTAAATTTTGATTTTTTATCATATTTTTATATAAATCCTTTCGATAATTTCATAGAAATTATTTTAAAAACTAGTTTTTCGTAAATTTGTCTGGTGGCTAAAAAATCTGGAATATTTTTAATTTTTTATAATTTATCATATTTTTAAATCCTCTTGATAATTTCATTTAAATTAATTTCAAAAGTATTTTTTTCGTAAATTTGTCTGGTGTCTTAAAATTTTTTAACATTTTTTAATTTTTATATCTCATATAAATTATTTTTAAAACCAATTTTCAATTTCAAGTTTTTAAACTTATTCTCAAAATAATTATCATTTCATCAGAATTTTTTTCTCATAAATCTTAAATTAAATATAAAAACAACTATTTTATTAACTTTTATAAGTTTTTTTTTTTAACTATTAGCCTTAACATCTTGTTGAATTTTTGAAAATGAAGTCAAATTATAAACATGTTGCAAAAATCCCCAAAATTTCAACTTATTCAAAAAACAAAACTATTATTTTCCCATCGAACCAAGAAAGTGAATTATCAATCATATCTAAAACACAAAATTCTCATCGTAATTCTGATGATTTTGGAAATTCTGAAAATTCTGGAAATTCTGAAATCTCTGAAAATTTGGGAATTTATTACTTTCTGAGGCCCTTAATGATAGGTGCCACCTTAATAGGAATAACTCCAATTTCAAACAGTCGTGAAAAGTCAGGAAAAAACTTGAAATTTTCTTGGATTTCCTTAAAAATTTTGTATAACATTTCCATTACTGTTGGGATTAGTTTCACTGCCCTTATGAATTTCAGAGCATATGCTCAATTGTACAAAGTGCCCATTGACCCCACAAAAAATGTAAATTTCAAGAAATTAGCCCTAAATTTTTTCTACCCAATTTACTACATTGTTTCTGCATTTTCTTATATTTTGGGTATACGTTTTGCAATGGCCTTACCTTCTCTACTACATCAATGGGAATTTCTGTTTGGTAAAATTGGAAAATATTGTGGAAATTTCAACAAAAATTTCGTGAAAAAATCACCAATTTTTCCTCTAACTTTATACTTTGTTTTTTCAACAATACTCGATTTTTGTCTTCAACAAGGACAAGTTTACGTGTCATCAGATTGTCAAAATTTGACAAGTTTGATACAATGTTATTTGACAGAATCTCAGACTGTTTACAACGTTTTCGGAAACTCAGAAATCTTAAATGGATTTGCTTTGATTGTGGATATTTTTGCAAAATTTGCATATAATTTTCCAGATTTGCTCGTCATAAATTTAAGTCTGATAATGAAAAATCATTACCAAGTTTTAAATGAGTATCTGACAAGGACCAAATTAAAACCAAAATCGGTGGAAGAATGGAAAATTTTACGACAGGACCACTGTGATTTGTGCAAATTTTCAGCAATTTTGGACCGGTATATTTCACCTTTGATACTTATGTCTTATGGAGCCAATATTTATAATCTGTGTTGCCAAATTTACTACGGTATCAGGTAAGGAAAATTTCACATATCGATACTATAAAGTCATAGTTTATGAATTAATTTGGATAAAATTTTATTAATTAAAAATGTTTTGGACCAATACTGCATCTTTACATTTTAACAAAAATATTGCAAATCTAATACTGTGTTAATAATGGATTTATATAATAAATTAATTATAAAATAAAAAAATCAAATTTCAGCAAATAAGTAGTCTGAAATTATATTCATTTTTCATTTAAAAAATCTAAATTTACTTCATATTACAGTATAAATTTTCTCAAAATAAAATGTTTTGTAACTTGTAAAAAAGATTTTTGTTGAAATGTAATAATTTAAAATAATTATAAAATAAAATATTTAAGAAAATATGTAGTTTGAAATAACATTCATCTTTCATTAATTTACATAAAATTAGCTCTATATTATAGTTAAAATTTGCACAATTAGTCTTAAAATATATGCAATTTTCAATAAATGAAATTTTATATTTATTTCACATTACAGACAATATTTTAAAATGGTTCATTATAAAATCTTATGTTTTATTTATAATACACATTTATAATTACAAAGTTCTTCAGATGGTAATAAACTTTATTGTGGTTAAAATTTAATAAAAAAAATTATAAATTAGACAAAAATTAAAAAATGTAATTATTATCATAACATTTTTAAATTTTATTAAATACATTATTAATTAGATAAAGTTGATCAAAATGTATCAATCATGAACTTTCTTCACATAAATGTTATTTTATATACTAGTTCATCCAAATTTTAATTTTACTCTTAAATTATGTCAAACATTTTAATTCGATGAATTTTAATAGTAATTTTTGCTGTTTCAGATTAAGTAAAAGAAGTACCATCAAAACAATTGCATCTTTGTGGTCATTTTTGCATTTAACAACAAAACTTGCTGCAGTAACTTTTACAGCAGCCAGTTTCCAAGAGCACGTAAGATTTAGTTAATAAACTTATCATCAATGTCGATTAATTCGATGTAATCAATTTTTTTTAAATATTTTTTTGTCATTTCCAGGCTTGTAAACCATTAAAACATCTTTTAAGTTGCCCATATTACTCCTACTGTGACGAGGTTTGAAATATTTATTCTTAGTGCTGAATAGAAAAAAATAAATACGAATAACTGGAGATTTACAATGATATTATAAATTAAAATATTTGATTATAATAAATAAATATTATATTTCAGGTCATTCGATTCATTCAGCAAATAAAAGGTTACACTTCAGGTTTCACAGGATGCAGTTTGTTCATCATTGATAGAAGCCTATTCCTAAGTGTAAGACTTGAGGTCACCTCAAGTACTATGTACTGAAGGAGGAGCATATTTAAATAACATTGAATTTACTTTTTCAGATAATTGGATTAGTACTAACCTATGAACTAATTTTACTGGATGGTTCATCGTAAAAACTGGGGAAAATTTAAACTTGGCATGTAAATTAAATAGCTACATCTTAATTAGATTCTGAAAAAGTTACACAAAATATATTTAGCACAAACTGTTTTAATGATTTTAATTTTAAAATGGATTATTTAATAAACAAGTAGGATAGATATTGTAAAATCATATACTTTTGAAACATCTTACTAAATCAGAAATTTAAATTTAAATTTTTCTAAAAACATCTTTAAGATATAACAAAAAGATGATTTTAAATATACATGCTTAATCAAACACCTCTTGCACAAGCATGTTAGCAACATGTATTATTTATGTTAATAGTATGTTAATAAAGAATCACATTTATGCAATTTAAATGTTTAATAGATAGCATAAAACATGTAAATTTCCAAAATTGCCTAAAATTACCCCTGAATGAGAGCAATCACTGCATGCAGCTGTGCAACTAGTGATTGCTAACCTACAAGGGGCAAAATTATAAATTATTCATATATTTTCACAAAATAAATTATAAACAGATAAAATTTCCATATTTTTAATATGGAAATTTTATCTTGTATTTCTGCCAAGATCAAATTCAAAGCCCTACATAAGCCTAGAAAATATCATTAGTCTGTAAGAAGGGTCTAGTGCCCTAACGATTATTTTTTTTTCTTGTACTCTTAATGATAACATTTTTTTTTATTTATATAAAACATTATTATGAAAAGAACTAGGATTTTTTTGGATATAAAACCTAATAAATGGTTGTGGCATTGAATATATAACAAGATATTTATAATCAATAAAACGTTAATATGAACAAAACTATGATTTTTTGGTTAGAAACCCTAATAAATGGTTTTGACATTAAATATATGAGAAGATGTTGAAATACAACAGATAAAATGTATAAATCTATTCTATAAAACGTTATTTTTTGGCAAACATCGAATATAATAATGAAAGAATCATTATGGATTTTTTTCTGCATTGATGAAACGGTAAAAGTAATCTTAATGATGAATCATTATGAAACTACTTTTTTGATGAAAAGATATTTCCTATTATACAGCTCTTTAAATATGCATTTGAAATCCATTAGACTATCATTAAATAATTGCTAAAATTGCTTTCGATTCAAAATAATATAACAGAACATCATTTTTATTTATACTTGACCTCTTTTTATAAGAATTTGGTTAATACTAAGGCAGCATAGTAAAAACATCAATGTGGTCATCATTTATTAATAAAATAATACATTTATATCATCAGTGATCTGGAAATTTGAACTTATTTTCAGAAAACTATAGCATGGGAAATGGTGCATATATGCGATAGTTTTTAAATTTATTTTTATCAACATTTTTATTTCTAACTTTTTCTGTAAACTTTTCGAAATTTTCTTTTAGAAAATTTAAAGAAATTAATATTTATATAAATTGTTAAAATTTTATAAAAGTTTAACAAAAAATCTTATTTGCAAAACTAAATTTTATAATCCGCTTTAAATTTTGAAACATGTGAATATAATTTATTTTTATATTTATTTAATTAATAGATAATTGAAGACCACAATTTTTAACTAAAACATTCACTTTTCGACTATTTTTGTAAAGTTTGAGTTTAATACATATTTACAAAATTTGCAAAAAAAAATTTAATTAGTTTTCAGTAAATATACAATAAATTTTTTGGAAATGTTAAGAGTTGGAAAAGTTTCAAGTTTGAGTAGTATAGATCCAGTTCAGCCAATAAACAATGGGGAAACTAATTTGGAGGCCTGGACCATATCTAAATATGACGAAAATTTGGAAAATTCAAAAGTGGAATGTGATGGAATTTACAGAATTTTCCGACCAATTTTTATAATTTCCTCCATATTGGGATTAACTCCCATATCTAATTTCTGGTCCAAATCTGGCAAAAACGTAAAATTTATCTGGTTATCACCGATAACAATTTACAGTTTGATATTTTTATTTATGTTATTTCTTGGTACAATAGCAATTTTTCGTCAATATGCTGTAATTATTGAAAATGTAAAAGATGTCAGAGTTTTAGTTTTACAAATTGGAAGTCCATTATATATGGCATCGTCTATGATGTCCCTGATGCTGGCCATTAATTTTACACGACATTTACCATCAATATTGAAACAATGGGACGAAACCACGAAAACTTTGGAAAAATACATCAACATCGATGGAAAAAAACAATCCGAGTAAGTAATAATTATTTAAATTTACGATTATCTAATTCTATTAGAAATTGTCAATGTACTACAATGGAGAATTATTTTAGATAATGTTTTTTTAGGTTAGATTTAATTAAAGTTGAATTTCATATATAATCAGTTCAACACACCTATACCTCGTTATACAGCCACTCTTTAAATGGCTTTTTACTATAATGGCTTTTTTTAATCATGGCCCACAATGTTTCGTTATACGGCCAAAAAAAATGCTGTAATTAAAGAAAGTAGCCAAAACATGTGATAAGTTGCCCTATTTTGCATAAACAAGGTTGGATTTGGCTAAAAATAAAACAACTTATGGGTTTCACTTTGTTTAAGAAGGGAAAAAATGAAAATCACAATGCAGAAATAATTGATTCTTTATACGGCTTTTCGCTTTATCGGCTACTTTTCCGGAACGTATCTAATCCGTAAAGCGAGGTATGGTGTTCTAACCACAAAATATGAACACACCTTATAAACATCTGCCCCTACCCAACAATAAAACTAACAATCTCAAAATCCACCAATAAACAATGGGGAATCTAATTTGGAGGCCTGGACCATATCTAAATATGACGAAAATTTGGAAAATTCAAAAGGGGAATGTGATGGAATTTACAGAATTTTCAGACTAATTTTTATAATTTCCTCCATATTGGGATTAACTCCCATATCTAATTTCTAGTCCAAATCCGACAAAAATGTAAAATTTATCTGGTTATCACCAATAACAATTTACAGTTTGATATTTTTATTACCTTTCTTCTGGCATTTTCAAGTTTATTTTTATTTAACATAATTTTTAATTTCTTGCCATCTTTTTTTCATATTTTATGTCAAAAATTCATATTCCACAAGATCCAGATCATCAAATCCAGCCCAGATCCACGTTTCCATATCCAAACTTGTATGGTACAGTCTACTAGTTTTTGCAATTCCATCGAATCTGGAAAGGGCCATTCACGACATCCGATTATCCTACTCTGAACAATGTGTGAACACGACTGACTTCTTGGACTGTTACTTCCTTGAGACCACCGGATCTGCAGGTCCAGCCTACATCCGGTTGTTTGGCAAGGGAAAACATGTGGCCCTTTTCGCCTACATTATCAATGTGGTGGCAAACAATGCCTGGAATTTCAATGACCTTTTGATTTCTGTATTGGCTTTGGCCCTAAGTGCCAATTTCAAAATCATTGGAGATTTTTTAGAAAGGACCCATGCTGACCCTAGGACCTCTCCAGAGTGGAGGGTCATCAGAAAGGACCATCTGCAAATGTGTCGTCTAGTGGTGAAAATCAATGACAGCATATCTGTCATGGTCCTACAATCGTATGCATTCAATATCTATGGACTTTGTTATCAAGTCTACTTTGGAATAAGGTATGTGATAAGTTTTTTTAAGAACGACTCTAGATTACTCTCAATAACTGTCCAGACATCTTAACAAGACTTAAGAAACCTCAAAAAGTCACAGATCAATCTCAAGAAATGCTCTAGACATATCAAAAGATTCCCCTGATAACTGGACACAAAAGACTTGAGCAAGACTCAGGTGGGCTGAGTCCAATATTCATATATGCATAGACTTCAACAAGACTCTCCATCTCAAAACATTCTCACAAAATACTCTCAAGATCGTTCAAAATACTCTACAGATCTCCATATGACTTTCCTAGCACCTTAAACGACTCTCCAAACTCCACAAACATATTCAGTCTATTTAAAAGACTCGAGACTTAAGCAAGACTGTGGGCTGAGTCCAATATTCATAAATGCATAGACTTCAACAAGGCTCTCCATCTCAAAATATTCTCACAAAATACTCTCAAGATCCCCATATGACTTTCCTAGCACCTTAAACGACTCTCCAAACTCCACAAACATATTCAGTCTCTTTAAAAGACTCGAGACTTAAGCAAGACTCAGGTGGGCTGAGTCCAATATTCATATATGCATAGACTTCAACAAGGCTCTCCATCTCAAAATATTCTCACAAAATACTCTCAAGATCCTTCAAAATACTCTCCAGATCCCCATATGACTTTCTTAGCACCTTAAACGACTCTCCAAACTCCACAAACGTATTCAGACATTTTAAAAGACTCGAGACTTGAGCAAGACTCAGGTGGGCTGAGTCCCACATGCATATGCACTTAAGAGTTGATCAAGACTCTCCATCAACATCAAAATATTCTCCAGATCTCTCATATGACTTTCCAAACACTATAAACTACTCTCCCAATTCTTTAAAATGACTTCAGATACATTAAAAAATTCCACAATTTTTAAAATAGATATTTTAAATTATTTCTTAATTAATTTAATAATAATTTAATTATTTTTAAATTATTTTCAGACCAAGTGTAAAAAGTACTTTGACTGCAATATATGCTGTTGTTTCCTTCCTCCATCTTGCTGCTCGTGTTTGTGCAGTGACTTTCACATCTGGACTTATGTACAATCAAGTTAGTATTTTTATTTTTATTATTTTAATTGTTTTTTTTAATTATTACTAAAATTTTAATTGTTTTTAGATTAGGGTGCCATTGCAATATTTGCATCGATGTCCACCTTCGTATTTTTACAACGAGGTAAAGTTTTCTGAAAAGTTATCTCAATATTTACCCAAAATTACTTTAAAAATATTTAAATATATATTTGAATATGTGAGTAAATATAAATAAAATTCAGGCTTTCAGATTTTTGAGTCAAATATCCGGAAGTGAAGTTGGATTTAGCGGATGTGGACTTTTCATCGTTAATCAAAAACTTTTACTCGCAGTAAGTTTAGATTCATAATATCAAAATTTTAATAAAAATAAACAGATTAATTTTAAATGAAGAAATACATTTTTATTTTCAGATTGCCAGCTTAATTTTTACTTATGAATTAATACTACTTGATTAATTATTAATTAATAATAACAAGCTATAATAAGTGTAATATGATCACACAACCACAATTAAATTAAACTACTACATTGTAGAAAATATTCAATATATTTAATAATGTCTTAATCAACTTAAATTAATCAACAAAATTTAATACATTTACCCAATTATGTTGTTCATTAATGTTCATTAAAAAGCAAGTTAACTGTCATTGAACATAAAATGAAGTTATTTAATAAATTGTTTAATTATTGACCATTAGCTAATGTTTTTATATAAAGTGAAACCACATTAATATAAAGTTAATTAAGCAATTACATGAAAAAATTAAGTGCTATCACAACATGGATTTTTATATATTGTCTGAAATTAATTTTATTGCAGATATAAAATGTAATTAAATTATATCTATTTATATCAAATAGATTTTACCTGAAAATATCATTGATTATTTCATGAAATGGCTTAATTTGTTAATGTACATAAACTAAAAACATTTTATTTACTTATCTAATGGAGGAAAACCGATTTCCTTTGAAAAGAATTAAGCAGTTTTGAAAACTTCTTATCAAAAAAAATGATTTTAATATCATTAGTGTTTCCAAAAATAATTAATTCTCTTACTAGACAAAAAATGCATCAATATGATGTTTTTATATAGGGTTATTAAAATAGCAATTTATTGAACTTCTGAAATATTAGTTAATGGATATCAAAAAAATGTAATGCTATTAGGATAAACTAAATTAGGTTTTTCATTGAATTTGCTTTTGGATATTATAGGAAAAATAAGACAACATTTCTTAATAAGGACTTATTACTACTGCAAAACCATTTTATATTTCTACTAAAACTTGAATAATTTCAATTTGCAAACAGATAAAATAAGTTTAGAAAAAATATAAATATTAAAGTTTATATCAGTTTTAACTGTTTGGATTAAAATAAAATATTGAAATTTAAGCATAAAATAAATTCAGCAAAATTTTATGTTTACATTTTGGATATTTTCCCTTAATTATTATTGTGTCTGAACATCATTTTTTCCAAAATGTCGAGTACAATTAATTCGAAAAAAGTTACAGTACATCCATTAAATCCATTAGAAAACGATGACAATTTTGAAACTTTTGATGATTCTGATAAATTTTGTAGTGTTTACAGTGTTTTCAGACCAATTTTCATTTACTCAACCATTTTCGGAATGACTCCAATATCAAATTGCTGGTCCCAAGATGGCCGCCGTGTGAAATTTCACTGGTTTTCAATGCCAACAATATATGTTTTTATTATTTTGACCTTGCTGTTACTTGGGGCAATTTCAGCTGTTCGTAATTATGTTATTTTAGTAATAAATGAAGTGGATTTGAAAATGTCCCTTACTAACCTCCTAACACCATTGTTTGAAATCACTCCAATCATCACTGTTATATTGTGCATCAATTTCACCAAAGAATTCCCCACTATTTTAAAAATGTGGGACGAAACTTCAAAGATTCTCTACAAATACACCGAAGAGGAGCAAGGAAATTCATCTGAGTAAGTAATTTAAAACTTTGTCAATATTTATATATAATTTCTAACTTATGTTAAAATTTATAAGTGATTTCAAACTTGAGTAAATATTTATAAGTAGTTTCAAACTAATATCAACATTTATAAGTAATTTCAAACTTATGTCAATATTTATAAGTAGCTTCAAATTTATGTCAACATTAAAAGTAGTTTCAAACTTATGTCAACATTTAAAAGTAGTTTCAAACTTATGTCAACATTTAAAAGTAGTTTCAAACTT